>JACEFZ010017550.1:0-150000 GCA_014155875.1 Cepaea nemoralis | reverse complement strand
AGCAGCACGTCTATGAACTACTTTTGATTTCAAGGCGAGCGAACGAACGGGAATAACAAATACATTGGCACATTATTTTGTTGTATTGATTTTATCTGGTCTGTGCCACTGCTGTCTTTGTTGCATCCTTGTTTGATCTCAGTGTTGTTGATTCTGACACCAGATGAACCCGTACTTCTCAAGTAGACGAACCTCTAGACTGCTGGTTAATGGTAATTAATATCTCAAGGGATGTAACCGTGTAAAACATTCTACAGCAAATTTATCACAAGTTGTTTACCCGCCTATCTCTAAATACACGGATAAGATAACTCCTTGGCAATGAGAGGTAATTTCTTATGAATCAGAGATAGTGATGTGATAACAATAAATTGCTTGTAACTTACATAACGTTGCAATCACCGTAGCGCCTATGGAAATTTGTGATGTACTTGACAACTTTACGTTCAGTAGTTTGCCAAGTAGTAAAATGACAGTACGGTGTAACCCCGCGCAAATAATAGGGAGTCGACACGGTGGTTTCTTTTACTTATAGTGCATGCTGTTTGGCGTCGGAGATCATGTCTGTAACAGCCTTCTGTCTCATGTATTACCAATTATTTCTGACAAGGATGCTCCTCCATATCATGATGGCGCCCATCTTCTCCTCTCCTCAAACTGTCCAGTTGTCATGAGGCACTCCAGCTTTAATTTTCTCATGACATGCCTAAAGAATGTGCACTGTCGTCTTTTGATGCGTGTAACCAGTTCTTTTGTGAGTTAACTTCTTTCACTATGTCTTCATTACTCTTTCTATCCATCCAATAGGTTCTTATTCTTCTATACACCCATACCGCCGCAGCTACGAATCATTCCTCACTTATTTACTAACTGTTCTTGATTACACCTGTAACGTAAATCCGCGGCGTAGTGGTTAAGCAGTCTGCCTCATGCCCCGAAAGTCGACGGCTCATTGCCCTGGGTGCGTCTTTTATAGCATGATTGTAATTTTTCCCCGGAGAATCCCGGGGGTCATCACTGTAGCTACGGAGTTTGTGCTTTGTGCGATGCTCTCCGCAAGCGGCTTGCCGATCTGCGGAGAGAGACCGAGCCAAATGGGATAAAATTCGACGCAACGAAGTCGATCCCCTAGACTTAATTACTAGGACTGGTCCAATTTAACACATGAGAACTCTTTTCCTCACTAGATTGAGGACGATATAGTGTAAACAATATTCTTCATATGTTGCTTTTCTTGATTTCCCAACACAAGCAACATCGACGTCCATGGAGCTATAATAAACCACCAGGCAGCAGTCTGATGGTTCTTCGGCGTAAGAAGCATGGGTTCATCTGATAACACGACCAATGTTGGGATCAAAACAAGGATGCAATAAGCACAGCTATGACATAGGGCCAGATGCCACCAAACCACAGTATAATTATAACAGCTTACCAGGCCAACAACATAAATGAGATGTACAGGTCTATGTTTGTGACTGAACACATACAGAAGGCCATGCAAGTGGCTGCACACGATAATCGACTGCACCCACTCTAAACGTCAGTGTCGATCAAAAATCCAAACTGGTTGAAATGGGAAGAGTAAGGTCGCACGATTGGTAAGACACGAACTGCAATGACCATTGCGCTATTCACGGTTCAGCAGGTGCGTTAGCCAAGTTAATAGGAAACTAGGCTAATCTCATGAGCACAGTCGGACCAGGGGTTCGACGCCTTATAAGTGGGGGAAGACCGGTCACATGGTCCTCTAAGTGGGGGAAGACCTGTCACCTGTTCCTCTAAGTGGGGGAAGACCGGTCACCTGTGTCTCTAAGTGGGGGAAGACCGGTCACCTTTGTCTCTAAGTGGGGGAAGACCTGTCACCTGTGTCTCTAAGTGGGGGAAGACCTGTCACCTGTGTCTCTAAGTGGGGGAAGACCTGTCACCTGTGTCTCTAAGTGGGGGAAGACCTGTCACCTGTGTCTCTAAGTGGGGGAAGACCTGTCACCTGTGTCTCTAAGTGGGGGAAGACCTGTCACCTGTGTCTCTAAGTGGGGGAAGACCTGTCACCTGTGTCTCTAAGTGGGGGAAGACCTGTCACCTGTGTCTCTAAGTGGGGGAAGACCTGTCACCTGTGTCTCTAAGTGGGGGAAGACCTGTCACCTGTGTCTCTAAGTGGGGGAAGACCTGTCACCTGTGTCTCTAAGTGAGGGAAGACCTGTCACCTGTGTCTCTAAGTGGGGGAAGACCTGTCACCTGTGTCTCTAAGTGGGGGAAGACCGGTCACCTGTGTCTCTAAGTGGGGGAAGACCTGTCACCTGTGTCTCTAAGTGGGGGAAGACCTGTCACCTGTGTCTCTAAGTGGGGGAAGACCTGTCACCTGTGTCTCTAAGTGGGGGAAGACCTGTCACCTGTGTCTCTAAGTGGGGGAAGACCTGTCACCTGTGTCTCTAAGTGGGGGAAGACCTGTCACCTGTGTCTCTAAGTGGGGGAAGACCTGTCACCTGTGTCTCTAAGTGGAGGAAGACGGGACATCTGTTCCTCTAAATGGGTGAAGACCGGACACATGGTCCTCTAAGTGGGTGAAGAACGGTCACCTGTTCCTCTAAGTGGGGGGGGGGGGTGGAAGGACCGGTCACCTGTACCACCGTCACAAAATGTAATGACCTTATCTCATCACAGACCCATGGTAGGAAACTGCTTTTAAAAAAAAAAATTCAGGAACACGCTGATACCCAAACATAGTATAGTTGACAGGAACATGATACCCAAACATAGTATAGTTGACAGGAACATGATACCCAAACATAGTATAGTTGACAGGAACACGATACCCAAACATAGTATAGTTGTCAGGAACACAATACCCAAACATAGTATAGTTGACAGGAACACGATACCCAAACATAGTATAGTTGACAGGAACACGATACCCAAACATAGTATAGTTGTCAGGAACACGATACCCAAACATAGTATAGTTGACAGGAACATGATACCCAAACATAGTATAGTTGACAGGAACACGATACCCAAACATAGTATAGTTGACAGGAACATGATACCCAAACATAGTATAGTTGACAGGAACATGATACCCAAACATAGTATAGTTGTCAGGAACACGATACCCAAACATAGTATAGTTGACAGGAACATGATACCCAAACATAGTATAGTTGACAGGAACACGATACCCAAACATAGTATAGTTGTCAGGAACACGATATCCAAACCTTAGTATAGTTGACAGGAACACGCTGATACCCAAACATTATATAGTTGACAGGAACATGATACCCAAACATAGTAAAGTTGACAGGAACATGATACCCACACACAGTATAGTTGACAGGAACACGATACTAAAACATAGTATAGTTGACAGGAACACGAAACCCAAACACAGTGTAGTTGACATGAACACGCTGATACTCAAACACAGTTTAATTGAGAGGAACGCGATACCCAAACACAGTATAGTTGACAGCAGCAGGCTGATATTCGAACGCAGTTTAGTTGACAGGAGCACGCTGACAGTCAATCACAGTATAGATGACAGGAGCACGCTGATACTCAAATATAGTATAGTTGACAGGAGCACGCTGATACTCAAATGCAGTATTGTTGACAGGAGCACTCTGATACGTAATTACAGTATAATTGACAGAAGTAATTGACATTATAAGTGACATTAACACAATGTTACCCACATACAGTTGACAGGAGCACTCGATACCCACAGTACATTAGACAGCAACACGCGGATACCCACTTACAGTTGACAGGAACACGTTGATACACAAACACAGTATATTAAACAGAAATATGCTGATGCTCAAACACAGTACAGTTGACAGAAGCATGATTATAAACAACCTAGAGCCAAGGAAAGACCTGGAAAACAGAAACGACGTCTTACATTAACATATAACAGTTATAAACCACGTACAAATTGCATGCAATTCTAACTAATTTGACAGAGCTTACCGCTTCACACAAATATACGCACATACGCACGCGCGCACGTATACTCACCGCGGAGCTGCTATTGCCTTTAAGTCGCCGGGTTTAAAGCCTACTGTTATTCTCCTCCCACGAAGAGCATCCAATGTGTGGTCTGCTGCTCCGCGCTATCATGGTATGCAATGTCTGTAATCTCTCAACAGCGGTTCCCATCATTTCTGACTCCATGGCTGCCCTGACCATCCAGTCATCCAGTTTGTGTGCCAGTACTGGCAAGTGAAAGCACAAGCGGCGTTTCCACATTTCACCGAATGGTTTATTAAGCCGGTGAATTTCGGCCAGATCTTTTTAATATTAATTTGTCAGTTTTGTTGTTGTTGTTTTTCTTTTCCGAGGAGCGTCTGGCCGAGAGAAAAGTGGCTAGCCTAGTGATGAGAATGTCGGATTCTCCTTCGTGAGACCCGGGTTCGAATCCTCGGTAAGGTGTGGACGTTTTTTCTGTCGGGGGCAAAAAGAAAACTCTAGCCCGCACAGTTCGTTGCGACTGCACTAGCCAGGCGGCCTTAATTCCTCAGCCCCCCTGCCATACACCGCATGCTGCCATCTAGGTAGTAAATGACAGATGTTGTTTTGTTTTTTTGACAGTTGTTTTTTCTTTAAATTGCATGTTCTTAACAGGCGTTGCCACCAACCCCCAGGTTGGTTTTCTATGCTATTTTACTTTCAGTAGTTTGCTATTGCTTTCTGAACAAGAAGTTTTACTCTGAAGTCAAACTGACCGATGTGGGGAGCGAACCCACTACCCCATCGTCAGCGCATGGGAAGTTCAAGTGTGAGCGCGATTAACCTCTCCTCCACGCTAACTTCAAATTTTCAAGTATGCAGGGTTAAAAAATAACATGCAATATTTTAGGGAGCCTTGATGGCATAGTGGTTAGACCCTCACCTGCCGACCCGAAGATGTGGTCACAGTTTCCATCTGTAGTTGGTCATGCGTCGAGGTACACTTGTTCCTGTAGCGAGGCGCTGTCGTCATTTGGAGGTGGCAGGTTTCAATCCCGGTCGGTAACTAGAGCTTTCAATTATTTTGTTGTCCAGTGCGTCCTCTAGTCTTTAGTTCTTACCTCTACTTCTATGGGCGACAAACATTTCGCGTGTGTTTATTTATGTATGTCCATCTGTAGCTGGGCCGATACGAATGTACATGTACATATTCACCTGGGCTTCCAGGTCGACCGAGCCTAAACGGAGTACTAAGAACGTCATGGGAAGTAAAGGCGACCGGTATCATACTCAGTACATTACCCATCAAGTGCCCAGTGGTCTCATAAATGTGGGTCTATAGTCTGTTTACTTTTGTCTGCCCCAATATAAAATTCCATATCTCAGTAACCAACTGAGGGAAAATGATGAGATTTAGCATATAACCTTATCATTATGTCCACCCAACAAACAAATTTTTGTTCTGGAGATGATACAGCAGATTTCAAAGTTTGTTTATATGCGGTATATAATTTACTGGTCAGAGATGAAGTGCATAATATTAAATGTATTACGTCTTCACACGGAAACATTAGCGTTGAATAGTTAATTTTCTTCTGGGACATGGGATTGGCTTTATGACAAGAGCCTCGCGTAGTAGAACGGGGAGTGTTTAGAGGTATTGTCAATAATGTGGGTGCTTTCATGAAACCTGATTATTTTTTTAAAATTTTTACCACTTATCGCTAACATCTGAATGTGTGAATATTGTTGAATGGGATTGAATGTAAAATGTTGTACACTTCAAAGCATCGCTATGAAGTTGTACACATATTTTTATCAAGAAGCTGATCGCAGGAAACTGTTTAATATACTATTAAAAATCCCGAGAAAAGAACAGTGCATGTATTGGGTTTGAGTAAAGGGTCATTTTGTCGAATTGGTGCTGGAATCTGGAATGAAACCATCACGCAATAAGCAAACGGTAGGTAGAAAGGCAATTGTAGACAGCTTTGACAAGTTTAGTTTAGTCGATGCATCAAATCACGGCACACGGGTGTAACCATAAGTGCTCCATTCTCGTCCTACTCAAACCTGAGTCTGGAGACACACAGCTCAGTGCACGAACTCCGTAGCACCGGCGAGGATCCTGAAATACTTTGGGTAGATTTTTAACTCGAAATTTTGCCCGGGCAGCGCCGTTAGGCTACTCTTTTTCAATTTCCAACTGCTAAGGGATTTTTTTACGTGAACAACAATACACACGGGAGTCCGATCTCACTACCCAGGGGAAATTTTATTACTAGAAGTCCACGTGAAAAAAAAAAATCCTGATCCTCACCGGGGCTTGAACCCGGGATCTCCAGCACTCGAGCTGGATACCATACCTCGAGACCACGCAGCCCCCAAAACTTGTCGATTTGATATTTCTTGCAGAGACAGCTTTGACAAAGATGTCATAAAGCGAGCAATTATTACAATGCTGGATACCAAAGAAACAGTGACTGTAAGAAAACGTAGGGTTTGGTTGAGAAAGAACAATGACATAGAGCTATCCAAGACAACTTTGTAGAAAATTATAAGGACATTAGGCTTCACGTTTAGAAAGTACAATTTAGGTAGTAATATCATTTGCGAGCAACCGCATGTAAGAGCCATGAGAAGCAAATACCTGTGTGAAATAAGGGAAATATGCAAAGAAAATTATGACATAGAATATTTAGATGAAGCCTGCATCAGTGCCCTTCACACAAGTGACAAGGAATGGCAATCAGTAGATGGAAAGATAAAGCGATATATGCCCAATAGTATAGGACAGCATTTGGTCATAGCCCATGCTGGTAGTACGCATAATGGCTTACTACAGAATGCTGGACTCGTGTTCGTATCAAAGCATACAGACAATATGGATTATCATAGTAAGATGAATGGTAATATATTTAGAGATTGGCTCGAGAATACTGTGCTTCCATCCCTAGATAGACAGTCGTGAACAATTATGGACAATGCATGATATCAATGTTGTTGCCCATGAAGACAAAATACCTAAAGCATCGAGCACAAAGGGAGCAATAAAGATATGGCTCCGAATGGAAAACATACCATTTCCAGAAACGTATTTCATGCTAGAATTGTTGTTCCTTGTAAAACAGACGCCAAAAATCAAGAAATACCAAATCGAAAGTTGATAGAAGAGCATCGTCATGGGTGCTTGAGACTTCCGCCGTACCATTCTCATTTTAACCCTATAGAACGTGTGTGGGCTAAAATTAAAGGACAGGTGGCAGCTGACAATACTATGTTCAAATTTTCTGACGTCAAGATACTAACCCAGTGCTAAATATTGATAAATGTTATTGGGAAAATGTGAGGACCATGTGTTGAAAGAGGAAACTTACTTACTTGCAGAAAGGATGGATTGAATGTTATGCAACCATGAGCAGTCATCAACCTACTGGAATCGTGCGACACAGATTAAGGTCTGGGCAGAATCGCAGACATTAATCCACATGCACACCTACTTGGATATTTTTGCTCCAACTATTCAGAAGACAATATACAACAATACAACATACACAGAAGACAACATACAACAATAAGAAAGAGACAAACATCTTTCTTCGGTCATGTGATGAGAAGAGATGCATTGGAGAACATCGTGAAAACTGAAAAAATCGAGGGGAAGAGAGGCAGAGGCAGACCAAGAGACATGATGCTGGATGGATTGAGACGGTGGTATGGATGAATATCAGCAGCAGATTTGATCCAGATAACAGAAAGACCGAGATCTGTGGAGAGCCGTGAACGCCTACGCCAGCTGGCATGGCACTTGATGATGGTGAGATCGCAGACATTAATCCACATGCACACCTATTTGGATATTTTTACTACAACTGTTCAGAAGAAGAATTGCAGGCCTTTAACATGACAGCATCGGCACAAACAATACAACTTGTCAATAGCAACAGTTTGTATTCCACAGTGATGAAATTTCAATTCCGTAAGCCCTCAAAGGGGACAAACAACTGGCATTGAAAAATAAAAGCTCTGGACGCATTGAATACCAACCGAAGAGTAATACTGTGGAGGGAACTGACATATTGTGGCATAACAAGAAATGTGAGAAGAAACACGTTGTCAAATGAGGGGACAACACACGAACATACGAATTATTCTATAAACTTCAATGAAAAGAGGACCAACATCTTTACCGTTAAGAAAGAAGCCCACTACAGAGACATTCACAACCATATTCGTCGCGCAAAACAGGTAATCATCTTCCGTCTCAGCAGAGTAGACATTGCACCAACTCCCGAACGAATCTGGATACGCCTTGTGTCGTCATCCGAACTGGCGGAGCATTACTGTAAAACAAGTTTGTTAGCGAGAAATCACTAGTTTTTCACCAAAAAATCAAAGAAATGTCGCCGCTTTCCATGATTTAAGTTGCTTTTGGACCTATCAAAGACATATTCCTTGGGTGGGGGTAAATATAAGACGTCAGGAAAAATTTCATAACGATGCAACAGACAGTTTTCAAAATAATTGATCGTGAATGAAGGCATTCATTTCTGGACAGACTATAGCATTATATGCTCGATGCATCTTAAAACACGTAAATGGGCCGTTTGCTTATTTTACTTGGTAAGGATGAGAATGCTGGAAATGGGTAATGCTTTGATGAAGAAACTGGAGGCAAAAATGTATGGCTTTTGTGAAGACTGTTGAGAATTGCATCAACAGAGAAGAAAACAAACGCTGAAGAACTGAGCCTGCATGTATTACAAGATCATTGATCAATATCATAAGGAAATGAAAAACGAATGGGCCATAATAGAACAATCAGATTAGAGAAATTATTCTTTTGTGGGAACACACTAGGCAAGAGAGGCAGTTGAAGACACACACGCGGATAGTTCAGCGGGCACGTAACAATAATATAAGCAATGCCAACTTCATCAAAATATCAGAATTCAGAGTCGATTGAAGACTCGTGATTGCCACTGTCTGCTTCAAACCAGGCACAAGACGAAGACGAAGGAGGAGGATCGGGGAGGAGGAGTGGAGAGGAGAAGAAGGAGGAGGAGAAGGATGAGAAGAAGAGGAGGAGGAGGAGGAGGAAGAAGAAGAAGAAGAAGAAGAAGTAGAAGAAGAAGAATGAGAAGAAGAAGAAGAAGAAGAAGAAGAAGAAGAAGAAGAAGAAGAAGAAGAAGAAGAAGAAGAAGAAGAAGAAGAAAGAAGAAGAAGAAGAAGAAGAAGAAGAAGAAGAAGAAGAAGAAGAAGAAGAAGAAGAAGAAGAAATAGTAATAGTAGTAGTAATAGTAATAGTAGTAGTAATAGTAGAAGCAGCAGCAGCAGAAGCAGTAGTAGTAGTATTAGCTGTTTTGAAATGTAATTTTAATGCGCTGCAGCTGGGCGATATGTGAAACAACTATACTTAAGAGAATGTTCACGACCCTTTTTCAAACCTTATATTTGTATATACCAATGGGCACTCGATGAGTTATGTAGCCAAGATCACACCAGCCGTATCTTCCTCTGGGATCATTTCCTGCACTCATTTTAGGCTAGGTAGAGCTGGAGTCCAGATCAACTGAAGAAGGAAATGTCCACCTAGATAGGAATTCACACACAGGAGCACCATGTCGGCAGGCGCGGCCGCTACCACGCCTGTTTACACTAAGTCAGTGACCCTTTTTTTAGACGCCATAAGGCGTACTGTGCATATTATGCTGGACTCGTGTTGTTTATACACCAATTGGAGGTCCGCATGGCATAATGGATAAAAGCGCTCGCTGTTAAACTTCCGGTGTGCTGATGTCGAGGTAGCGGGTTTAACCCCTACACCGGTCAGTTGTACTCAAATGTTGGCTTCTCGTCATTGACTTGAAGACGTAAATTACAAGTTAGTTCATAGTTTACAGCTAAATATGAAAACAATGCACCCCCAACACCAGTTCACAGCTAAATATGAAAATAGTTCACCTCCAACCACAACGCCACTGACCGTCAGTAATGATGTACCAGGACAGCCTACAGGCTGAACACCGCTTCTGTGTTTATTCAGTGCTGTCTTTTTAATATCTCCACGGACAACTTATGTCTGACCGCCAGGTAAACAATGCCACAGTGTTATTCCTTATTTATGGTGTCATTACTTCCTTGCAACTGTCACACTTTCTCTGGACCTCCCTTTCAGATCAGTGCCGCCAAATCTACAAAGACTACCGAATTATCAAAACACAGCTTCCAGGTTCAATGCGCAGTAATGGCAGGAATTTATTCTCTATCTTGAATCGTAGCAACCATGGGGTTGCCCTAACAGAGGATTATGTGAAATGTGAAAAAGTAAAGATTGCATAATATGCACCGTATACGCTTCCTTTGACCTTGGACTGAAAATGCAGACCTGATTTACATTCCCCAATTTACATTTGTTACGTCATGTCCGGTTACTATTCAGTTCGAACACTGATTACACTCTCACTCCGAACATTTCACTATTCAATTCCGAATGCCGTAGGCCCGGACACGTGTCCACTTGTAGATCTCTTCCTTTATTTACCTCTGTGAAGTTTTTTTTTCTCTCTCTCTCTCTTTTTTGTGTGTGTTGCTGTTGCGGGGGGGGGGGGGGGGGGGGGGGAGAGGGGGGGGGTGATTTAAAGATCTTGTATGCGCTATTTCTAATCCTCTTTGAAAGTTGATATTAATTTGTCTAAGATTGTTCTTGCTATCATCAATCCATCTTTGACGTGGTCTATCCCTTGCTATGTATCCATCATATTTCTTTAATGTGGCTCTTTGTGGCAGATGGTACCAGGGCATTCTTGTGAGGTGGCCAAACCATTTAGTGATACTCTAATTAAACCGTCCACACCAACTTATAAACTCATTCTTGGGGAGATGGTTGGTTGGCTGTAAATCCTCTCGAAGATAGTTTTAATTCTTAAGTCCTATATATTTGGATCGTGTAAACCCTGAAAGCCGGTCTCCCTGGCCTAGGAGTTTACGTCTTTCTCCGTAATCTAGTGTACTCTCGTGAGTAACGTGATGTGCGCTAAAAACGGTAGCGGTTCTCGCCGCGTCGGTAACTTACAGGATATGTGAGCCGGTCGTTCAGAAAGCAATGGTAAATTACTGGGCGTAATCTTGCCTAGTACATCAACAGCAGCTGGAAAATGCTGGTGTTGACTGCAATATCCTGTAAGTGATATGCAACAACAACAAAAATCTGAAAAGGGCAGGCATATAATAACGGAATGAGGTTGGTGTAAAATAACTTTGATCGCGACCAGGTATCTCCGCGGTGACGGCCTTGCAGAGATTTCCTTCAAATTTCAAGCCCAGAAACCAGCAGGAAGTGGACAAATTGGTACTGAAACTTCACATCTGGAGAGAGGCATATTGTGACTAACTAGGTCACGATTCAGCACAGCATGCATGGACTGGCTGGTATTAGGCCTAGCTAGGTTGGTTACATTGCTTCCATAGGTGTTAGGCATTGAACTGTCAACAGAGTATCTCAAATAGTAGGAAATACAGGCCTTATGTATGGAATTGTCAACGGGTTGTATCCGACTGAGTCGGAAATACAGGTTTTATGTAGTTAACTGTCAACCGATTGTAACCCACTGAGCAGGAAACACAGGTTTTAGGTATTGAAACTGTCAACAGATTGTGTCCCACTGAGCAGGAAATACAGGTCTTAGGTATTGAACTGTCAACAGATTGTGTCCCACTGAGTCGGAAGTGATCACATGAGGAGGGGAGTCTCTGTGGCGAAGTGGTTAAGCCGCATGCATTTCGCTACGAAGGTTGTAGGTTCGATTCCGAGCTCCGTCATGCGGTTCATGAAAGCAGTTTTCTCACAGACTTCTGGGTACGGGGGGGGGGGGGGGGGTAGCTGGAGCTAAGGAGTTCGTGCTCTGTGCGACGCTTTCGGCAGGCCACCCTGAGGAACAAGACCGAGCAGTATGGGATAGAACCTGACGTAATGTAGTCGTTCTTCTCGCCTTTAAAACACCCCTCCCCCTGTAAACTTTATAGTGATCACATAATGTACAGGATGGAAGCTGTACATCGGTAGTTTCGATGTAGCAATGATGAAGTCAGGAAATGACGTTGAACTATTTTTCGCATTGGATAAAGCTAGCCAGTCTGCACATAAGTGCTCTACCCACAGGGCAGCACTATGCACCTAATAACATAACCTGCCATGGTGTTTAGATGAGATAATTCGCAATTAGACCAGATGCTATTAAAGTGAGTCACTTGTTCGAATAGGGTAACGAGCTGGCTTAAATTATTTTCATGGCCACATAACGCGCCAATATAGTAAATAGGCATGGAATACGGTTTATATTTCTAGGGAGTTAGGGTCCCGTTTGTGCTAGCTCTGTAAGATGAATGGGCTAATGTGCTAATATGTCTAGGAGAAACGTCAAAGTACTATAAAGGTAATCAATGAAAAGGCCAGATTAAATCTGTGATGGTTGGCCTGAAAAGCAGGATGTTATCGAATAGTGAGGATTAATTAGAAATTATGGAGAAATACTGATTGTGATTACTGTTTGATAATAGAGAATTATTCGACACATTTTGCGCAATGAATGATTTCGTTAAAGAAGGGCATGTTTTTCCACTCAAAAGATTACATAAAGGAAAGTGACTATCGCCAATCCATAGTTAGTACAGAAGAATCAATTGATCATGCTTATATTAAGAAATTAAATGGTCGCGAAATTACGTAAAAGTGCTCAGAGGTGCATATACAGATTCGCATCACCATTTACTAATAAGTAACATTAGGTTGGAAGTGACATTTTAGAGATACATATCATTAAAAAAAACGGAAATCAATCCAATACAGAAACCATGAAACAAAAGAACAATTTATGTTCAGTCTCTGATAAGTATTGGATCCTACAATAGTTTGTGGGCGAAGTGAGTGCAGAAGATTATGGTTATAGATTAAGAGCATTTGGAACTAGTCGTGTTTAAAATCCCTGGAAGGATGGGAAGGGTGCGAGTCCAGATGGTATCCCAGAAGATGCTATTAAAGTCAGTATAAACACATCAAATTAATTACTGACTACTAGTGTGTAGACGATATCTGATATTGATATAGCTGACAAAGAATGAAACATTAGGTATCTCGAAAACTATAAAGCAACAATGTTATTGTCAGTTTCTGAGAAAATATTCAGCAGCATAATTCATGGTACAATTAAGAGATGCCACTAGCAAATAACAAAGGGTTGAACAGACTGGCTTCAAATCAAACAGATCTTGCACTGATAAGATAGCCACATTACGCATAACGAAACAGCAAAGCATTATAAGATGTTGTCCACGTAAATTGCTGAGACACTGAGGTATTTCACAGAATATCATTAACATAATAGAGGAAGCATATAACGAGATGACATTCAGAGTTCTTCGAGAATAAACCAAAACGAAAGCTTGAAATAAACACAAGAGTGCTATAGGAATGTTTTTATCACCTTTATTATTCTTACTGGCTATTGACTGAATTATAAAGACAACAATAACTACCACCAGAAATGCAATTCGATGGACCCTGACAAAGTTGTTTGCTGATCTGGACACTGCTGAGCTGGAGACACTAATCTTCTGTCTCACGCGCGAAATTAAATGCAAGATAAATTTTAAATTCGCTTGATGGAAGGTCATACTAATTAGATGTAAACCTTCGTAAGGGAGGGACACATAATGAACACAAATAAACCTGATGATATTCAAAACAATGTATTCTCTTAATGGATGTAAACACAGAAGCCACACATGACAGGCTGCATGTTTTATTTCCTAGGCATAGTCTGCTGTATCTCATCAGGTGCATACTGCAGAGTAGTACATATATCACGTGAAGTGGATGGATGAATCATATTTGAGCTGGAAAAAAAAACAAAAAAAAAAAAAAACACACACACACACACTGATACCGTTTGACTATGGAGCATTTGTTATCCCCACGGTAATTGCAGAGTCAAATGTATTATTTATGTCTGCATAACCTCGGTTGCAGATTCCTAATTTCTATGGCCTCGAAATATTTGCGTAATTGTTTTTATTGTTCGTCGAAAACACTATATGAAGCATTGTCTTTGTAAACTTTATGGCCGCAATTTAACAGAAGTTTATAGATAGCCAAGGTTATACTTTTATAATTCGTAGACTGCAAGGACATTACTGAAGACTGAATGACTCTCTTTTCCACTCACACTGGTATATGTTCGGTTACTCGATTTGCCAACTGCCGTTCCGTTCTGCCTATGTAAGTTGCTTGGCACTCACGCTGGAATTAATAAATACAGTTTGATTTGGTGTTCGGAGACAATAAGACTTTCAGATACGGAGTAGGTATCGGAGTGGTTTTATATCTGCTATTTGGTTCGGCAACAAAGAATGTTTGGTTTACTGTTAATTTAAGTCGATCGTGTAGCTATGTCATTACACCGTCTTGAAAGGTCAGCTAAACTTGTAGTTTGAAGACCGATGATTGAGGACCGATGATTCTGTGGGAGTAGTTTTGGGTGATTGACAGGGATGCTTGATGAAGTGGGCTGGATATCCATTAGAATTAGACTGCTGGATCTGGATAGGCGTGTCCATGTCGTTAGAGCAAATCTTTCTAGCTCGACTGAACAGTGTCTGTACAGGGCCATGCTTATGTTGACAGGCACACGGCTATTCAAGTTCGGGTATTGATCCGTACACTTTCCTTTTCGTTAGACATACTGATTTTTGGATGGTGTCATCCACTCCAGTCGAGTTATTAAGATATCTAAGAACGACATGGCGTCACTGTGGCCATGATCATTGGGCAGAGAAATACTCATGTGGCTTTGGTTCACGTTGAAGTTAACAAAAATGCACCTGGTAGTATGGTTGTGGTGATGATTAATTAATTAATATATTGTCCACATACCGGCGGTATAGAACCAGGTCCTTGATATTTCGAAGCTCTTATTTTCCTTCTAAGAGGCCGTAAGCAAATCTAGTACCAGAACATATACCAGTATGTGTTGACAAGAGAGTTAATCACGAGTAACCGAACATATACTACTATGGTGTGTAAAGCGAGTTAATCAGTCTTCAGACAACCCTGTGCAGTGGCTATATAAGTTGCTAAAGCATGCTAATGAAATCTGTCAACTCATTTGTTATTATTTCCTTAGCATTGTGTATCAGTCTGGCCGATGTGACTAGTTTTTATATGACTTTGTTGTTGTCGATACGTCCATCCGGTGAGAAGCTCAAGAACGTTATGGGACTGAAAAACAAACTCAAGACCACCAGGTCAGTAGATGAGTGGAATAATTACTACACCACTGCGCACTCATATAAGTACAGTATATAAGAGAAAATATGACTTACTGTGTTTGAGTATCCTAGAAAGAGATTGCGATGAAGTCGTGCAATTCCAGCGCCTGTGTCGGAACTGATACTGGCACTCCAACAGGGCAACACTGGCGCCTCTTGCCACCTCGGCCACCACTTCTGGTTCGTCTTTACATATGGTCTTTTGCATGCCGGCAAGCAGCTTGGTGTTTTTGCATATTGTATTGGAGTCTACGACCAGGGGGCTGCCCACTGCCCTGCCAACACATGGGTATTGGATTATGGAAATTGTGTGGTACAAGCCATTCTAAATAAAGGTTGTATGTTTGCTTGTGAATCTGTGTGAGTCTGTATGTAACTTATATTATGTATGTGTGGACAGACAGACAGACAGACAGACAGACAGACAGACAGACAGACAGGCAGACAGACAGACAGACAGACAGGCAGGCAGGCAGGCAGGCAGGACAGACAGACAGACAGACAGACAGACAGACAGACAGACAGACAGACAGACAGACAGACAGACAGAGATTTACAAACATTTATCACGTATGTATATACAGATAAACCTCTACACGTATAAACACTCACTAGAACATACAAACATATACTACAAGCATACACCGACATGACATAATCATTACTCATCTCATCTTAGCATGTTCCTTTTATACCTTGGGTTATCGAGGTGAGGTATAAACAGTGGGAGGGATACAGAGGTGTTTCCAAGGCACCAGGGCCGGGTTATATACTGGCCAAGACCTATTGACGCGTCCTCGCCGAGCGTCCTGGGCAACAGGTCCCTTCGGGGTCCTGGCCGATGTCAATAGGATCGCCGATTCCTCCGAAGTCGGAGAGTGTCTGCCTGTATGGCGAGGAACCACCAGTCTGCACACCAATAAGCCAGACATGGGACAACGGATACTCACGCAAACCTCAGGTCCTGTATGACATCACACTGAAGTTGGACAATAGGATGCCTTCATCCGCCATACAGGACTTTGCGTTGGAGCTCAAGCCAATGAACGCAAGCAAGCAAGCAGCAAGCAACAGTGGGAGAGTGCCAGTTTATGGGCTTCAAGTATTGATATTCCCGTTGACTGTCCTATTCCCCTAGTTCATCGTTTACGTGGTCGGCTCCTCCTCTGCTTCCATCTGATCTGTATATCATTGCTTGTTGTAGCATAATGTTACATTGTAACCTAGTTACATGGCCAAACCATTTGACTTACTGTTTTCTAACGAAATCTAGCGCTGCTATAACCCCCACTTTAGTCTTGAAATCTTCATTTCTGATTTTCTCGCTTCTTGATTGAGTATTCTTCTCAGGAATCTAATTTCTGTTGAGATTTTTCTTTTCTTTTTTTTCCCCTGTCATTGTCCAGGTTTGGCATTGGTAGCATAGAGTTGGTAGGAAGATTATCTTGTATAGTGCCTTTTAGTACCTATTGTTACATGTTTGTTCTTTAGTATTGGCGCCATTTGTCCAATGAGTTGGTTTGCCTTATTGCATCTATTTTCGATCTCGTCTTCTGATTTGCCATTAAATGATATTGATTTATTTGGTTGTTTTGGGATTTGAGATTTAAATATTGAGCACACCCCACTACTAGCAACGCTGATCGTATTCTGGTATGAACCTAAGCCTATCCACGTCAATGTGGAATCACTAGACTCGAGTTTCGCTCTCGTTTGAGCTCGTCAGTATGCATATCCTTGACCGGACCCGGAAACAAACCCCGGATTTTATATGTGTGTGTGTGTGTGTGTGTGTGTGTGTGTAATGCTTATATATATATTATCGATTAATTAATCGATTAATCGTTAATTTTTATTAACGATTAAATTTTATCAACGAATACCATTTTTTAACGATTAATCGAAAAACTTTTTTCCCATCACTTATACAAATGAACCGGAGGTCTGAAAGTAACAACATGGCAGCACAGAAAAAAAATGTAAACAAATTTCCTGACGATTGCATTAACATTTTGGTTTTAAAATATTAACTGATGGAAATATTGAAAATGCTGAAAAGGTTTGTTGCGTTCATTGTGATAAATCGTTTGCCTACCATGGTTCTAACACCTCGCTTACTTACCACCTTCAAAACAAACATCCACTACAGCATCAGAAACTTCAGCTGAGACGGTCTGTTGCAGCATCGTCACCTACTTCGAAGCAGGCTACTTTGAGTCATTTTTGACGTTCGTCTGATCATCCAGTGAGTGCTACATTACAACATGAAATTCAAGTATCACTTGCAAACTGGATTGCTAGTAGTGGCAGACCAATATCAGTAGTAGATGACGACAGCCTTCAACAAGTATTACGCACACTATTGCAAAATGCTGAATATAAGCTACCTTCCCGCCGCACTATTGACAAACTGTTGGCTGCTAAGTATAACAGCAAGATTCAAAGTGTTAAAGAATCTGTGAAAAACGCAAATATGGAATTACTGGCCATTGGAATGACGATGATTGAAAATTTTAAAATGTTCTTGAATGCGTGAATGTTGTTGAACGTCATTATTCTGACAGTGTTGCCGAGTTATAGAAACAGTTTGCAATAGACTGGGATATAACGAACATAATTCAGGCTCTAGTTATTGACAATGCAAGAAATATGGTTTCAGCTTTTGATAAAACAGTTTTGCACATATTCCTTGTTTGGCTCATAGCTTTCAACTGAGCATATTACATGGATTTAAAGCCGCTGATACCGAAACATTGTCTGGCAAATGTCGAAAAATTAAACATTGTGCTGCAAACACAACCTAGTTGCAAATATTTTACCGAGTCACCATTGTGTAAGCAAGATGTACTAACAAGATGGAACAGTATGATTATTATGCTACAGAGTATTCTACAGGCCAGAGAAGCATTAACTGTCTGCATGTCAGATGAAAAGAAGCAATACAAAGGTCCAAAAATGTCAGATTCAGAAGAGAAGATTTCGAAATATGTCAAAATGTTGGAGTTATTCTGTTAGACCTCGGTCCTGCTTGGTTGTCAAGATTATGTTTCATGTAGCTGTGTATTTCAATTGCTATCATCGTTGACAGAGCATATGACTGTACACGATGATGATCCGGGCCACATAGCTTAATTTAAGGCAGCATATATTAATGACTTCAGTGAACGATAGCTAGTATGACAAGTATTGAAACACTACAAATTGCAATAGCATTTGATCCACGCTACAAATACCTGAAGTGTTTGTCAAAATATGCAAAAGAACGAACTTGGTCACTTACTGAATAAACAAAAAGCAGTTGATGTTCATGGTGAGCAGATGGAGACGGCTGCAACCATTGATGCTGACATTGACAATGAAACTATATGTGAACCAAATGAAATGCGTATTAAGCTAATGGAGTCTGACTCAGACACGGAAGATCATGTCGACAACTCTTCTCTTGAAGTGTGCGTTATAAAATGGAGAAGAAAGTTGCTGAATCGGTTGACCCTCTACAATGGTGGAAACTTAATGAACATCGATATCCAAAATTGGCATTCCTTGCCAAGACCATTCTGTGCATACCGGCTACTTCAGTTCCATGGGAACGATTGTTCAGCTCTCCTGGTTATAATGTTAATAAGACGCGCTCGTCACTTGAACCAAATACTGTCAACACACTCGTCTGTTTGCATATGTTGGTTATTAGATGACATATCAGGAAAGGATGGAATCACAAATGAAATGCTAATAGGACTAGGCACTAAGGCAAAAAAGAAACTACTAGCAGTCCTAAATTACAGCTGGAAGAGGGGAATAGTCCGACAGGCATGGAAGGAAGCTATACTAATACCAGTCCCAAAGAAAGGAAAAGACCTGGAAGAACCAATGGCTATCGACCTATCAGTCTACTTAGCTGTGTAGGAAAATTAACGGAACGCATTATCAATGGCAGGCTAACATGGTATCTGGAAGAAAACAAACTCTTAACACCACACCAAGCAGGATTCAGAAAGTACAGATCCACTAAAGATCAAATAACCTATATAGCTCAGGAAATAGAGGATGCCTTCCAAGAGAAAACGCACACACTAGCGGTCTGGATAGATTTAGAAAAAGCATTTGATAAAGTATGGAAGGAAGGACTGAAAGTAAAACTGCAAAAAATGCATGTTTGTGGGAAAATGTACAAATGGATCAGCCACTACCTTGAGAACAGAACTGCCAGGACAAAAGTACAAGGACAAACCAGCAAAATGATGCTGTTGGAGCAAGGTGTCCCCCAAGGAGGAGTTCTTTCACCAACATTATTCCTAGCATATATAAACGACATCACGGAAAATTTTCCAGCCAGAGTACACACATCATCCTTTGCAGATGACCTAGCCATATGGACATCTGAAGAATATATTAGTACAGCTAACAGCAGAATACAGCAAGCCCTATTAGCACTAGAGGACTGGTCAAAAATCATGGCTAGTGAAGATAAGTGAGGAGAAAACAACATGCACAGTGTTCTCCCTCTCAAATAAAACTCAGCAACCTAAGCTGGTATTGAATGGAAAAATATTGCGCCATGAAGAAAATCCAAACTATCTCGGAGTCACCTTTGATCGTCGTCTGACATGGAAAACACAGGTTGAGAAAAATCGAACAAGAGCAAGGCAAAGAATGGCAATCATGAAAAAGCTTGCTGGTACAACGTGGGGAGCAGATGAGAAAGTTCTCAAGAAACTATATACTGGACGGGTGAGGCCAGTACTGGAATATGGCATTGCAGCTTGGGCAACAGCAGCTAAGTCAAACTTTAACAAAATAAGTAGAGTCCAAAACCAAGGAATGCGAATCATAACTGGAAGCCTGAAGACAACGCCTATTAATGAACTAGAAAAGATCACTTGTTTACAACCAATGCAGGACAGAAGAGATAGCAGAGCCCAGCAACAAGCAGAAAAATTTAGAAGATTGACAGACCACCCTATCTATAACAGGTTTAATGGTTTTGGAAAAGGAAGACTGAAGCGTAGCAACTTTGTAGAAACTGCAAAACGAAAGATTAGGGCAGATCCCATACTTAACATATCAACAGTCAAGCCCATTTACTATGCACGCAACTTCCCAGCTTGGAGACAGCAGCAACTGCCTGAGATGATAGAAAACATTCCTGGTATTGAGAAAAAGAACACTCAGCATGAAACCGAAAGAAGAGAAATAACCCTAAACTACATAAAAGAACATTACCCAAGCAGCAATTGGACCCATGCATATACAGATGGATCAGCCAAAAATTCAATAGAGAATGGAGGAGGAGGAATTCTCCTAAATTTAAAAAATGGAGTGAAAAAAACACATTCAGTGGCAACTGGAAAGTTTTCAAGCAACTTCAAAGCAGAGGTAGAGGCTCTGAAAACTGCAGCAGAAATGCTCTTGATGGAGGAAAATAAAGAGAAGCAAATAGCTATCTTCACAGATGCAAAGTCAGCTGTCTCAATACTGAAGAGCAATAACAGCACAGAAATAGCTGACCTAAGAGCAGCACTCCATGGTCTAAGCCAGAAATCCAAAAAAGTTGTAATAGAGTGGATCCCATCACATTGCAGTATACCTGGAAATGCAGAGGCTGAGAGACTGGCAAAAGAGGGCGGACGACTACCACAGCCTGACATAGACATAACTTACAATGAGGCAAAGAGGTTGATAAAAAGCACCTATAAAACCAAATGGGAATCAGAGCATCCAGGCCACCAGAAGGATGATGCATATTACAAACTCGACCGAAGAGAACAAGTAGCAATCTTCAGACTCCGCACAGGACATCTCTCTCATCTCTCATCATGTTCCTCTTGTACCTTGCGGTGTCGAGGTGAAGTATAAACTTCGTGAGAGTGCCCGGTTATGGGCTTCGTATATCGACATTCCCATGGATTCTGTTATTCCCTCAGTCCAACGTTTACGTGGTCGGCCACTTGTTCAATAAACTAAAAATAGGAGATACCGATGAATGTAATTGTCGAACTGGAAAAATGACAGCAAAACATTTGCTGCAGGATTGCCCAATATATGCAGAACAGAGAAAGATATTTTGGCCCACACCTGCTTCATTTGAGGACAAGCTCTATGGAGATATCAACAAGCTCAAGTTGACCGCAGCTTACTTTAACTACATACAGGTTGACATTTAAAGGTATATGAAGAAGTATTCAGACTGCCACACTTCATACCACAGGTATGTCGGTTACAAAAGCCTCCCAGAGGCATAAAATGGAATATTGCTCGGATAGCAAATCCATTACGTGGAAAGTCCGAATCAAAAGCTCACTGTGTGAGCTTCATAAAAGGTGGAAAAAGTGTCCTAGTGGCACGAAATGGAATATTGCTTGGATAGCAAATCCATTACGTGGAAAGTCCGAATCAAAAGCTCACTGTGTGGGCTTCAAATAAGGTGGAAAAAGTGTCCTAGTGGCACGAAATGGAATATTGCTCGGATAGCAAATCCATTGCGCGGAAAGTCCGAGTCGAAAGCTCACTGTGTGGATGTCATCTGCACACTGCATTCTTCTGGTTTCCGGAAGAACAGCCTATGGTGAACGGAAGGCCCAATATACGGAAGTGAGGCTAAGCAGCCATGTGCAGGACGTGACGATTCCTTGGGTGAGCCCAGTACCAGAGCGCTGTGTGTTGGCTCTGCAATTATGGAAGCCTCCTTGGATGGCGGGGAATGCCCATGGTCTGCCCCTGCCTTCCCTTGAGGGCTGACCAGGATGTCTTTGGCTGTTCTATATGGGCCAGCTAGGATGGGAGATAACACCACACCAGTGAGAGTCAAACGTCCTAAGAAACCCCCGGGAAGGTTAACCTGGTCAACAAATGCCCGCAGAAGTCGGATGTGTCGGCCTAACGGCGCAAGAACGCAGCTCTGCTGTAAACAGGCACAACGCAATCACATCCGAAAAAAAAACTCCGGATGAACGAAGAAGAAGAAGATGACATATGAACAAGACATCTCATCTCATCATGACCCTCGTGTACCTTGCGGTGTCTAGGTGAAGTATAAGCAGCGGGAGAGTGCTTGATTATGGGCTTCATGTATCGATATTCCCATGGACTCCGTTATTCCCTGCATACATCGTTTACGTGGTCGGCCTCTTCCTCTGCTTCCCTCTGGTCTGTACATCAATGCAGTGTTATTTCGATTTTTGACAAATACCACTATAATTTGAGTTACGTTACTATAATTTTTTTTTTTTTTTTTGCTTTGATCAAAATTAACTATTAATTAACCGTTAATTTTTCAAAAGTTAACTATTAAATTTCAATGAACTGTTACCAGCCCTTATATATATATATATATATATATATATATATATATATATATATATATATATATATATATATATATAGTCGGTCTCCCTGGCCCAGAGGTTAGCAGCTATCTCCGTAACCCCGAATATTCTCGTGGTTGACGAGAGCGCACGAGAAGTGGAAGCGGTTCGAGTCGCGCCAGTGACTTATGAGAGTGTGGAGCCCGTCGCTCAGAAAGTCGTGGCGTGCTGATGAGCGTAATCTAGCCTAGGTATCAAAATACAGCTGAAAGATGCTGATGTTGACCACAATATCCTGAAACAGGATCGAAACGCGGGAATATATATATATATATATATATATATATATATATATATGTGTGTGTGTGTGTGTGTGTGTGTTTCCCCTCCGTAATCCCGTTTATCCACCTGAGCAAACGCAGCTGTGCGAGAATCGGTAGCAGTTCTCACCGGGCTCGTTACTTACGGGATCTGTTAGCCGGCCGCACAGAAAGCAATGGCAAACTACTGAGTGTAATCTTGCCAAGAAATCAACAACAGCAGTAAAATTATGGTGATGACAGCGATGTCCTGTAATAGGATATGCGGAAAAAAAATTTCATTTTTGACTCCAAACGCCACGTCCAGCTACCTAATCGTCTCATTAGTCTCGATTCCTGTTGGTATATATTCAGACGTCACCATAAATATATCTATAGAAATCAGTAGGCAGCTTGACCCTGTTGATATCTCCATAGACTTTGTCCTCAAATGATTCGGGTGAAAGCTAAAAATGATATTCTCCGTTCTGTATTAGTTGGATACACTTGCAAGAAGGTTTAGCTGTCATTTTACTAATTCCACAGTTGCAGTCATCAGTATCTCCTGTTTTACTGTTTACTGAGCAAGTGGTATTTCAGTCTGTTATGTTCTGTGCAGAGTGTGAAGATTACTATTTGTTCATTTCAGTGGAGTTGGCAATATGCAGTTATCCCACAAAAATGTTTTCCCGTTGTGAATTTGAATAATTAAGACAAAACCAATATACTTTACAATTTATTGCGTGGCATATTTCGCTGTATCCTGTCAGTTGCGTGCTGCAGAAAAAGTATAGCATGTATAAATGCAATGCAATAAATTGTTTTAACTGAAATACACAAAACACATCACCAGGCAATAAAGTATGCAATACGCTGTTTGTGCCTTCATTATTCAAATATGCATCATCTTTGTTTGTCATGGTCTGGAGGATTTGATTCCAACTTGGTTTAATAAGAGCAACTTATGAATCTATTACCTTGTCATGTCTATGTCTATATCCGGCTGAGATATAGTCTTCCAACTTTATATAGATTTTGCACGTCTAGATTCAGAATAAAAAGATGTCAATTGAAACGAGAAAAAGAGTGTTGAAGGGATACATAGAGCCTGTTCTTTTGTATGGATGTGAAACTTGGACAATGAGCAGTCAAGCTGAAAAGCATCTGATGGCTGCAGAAATGTGGTTTCTGAGGAAAATGCAAAGAATACCATGGACAGACAGAAACACCAATGACCAAGTACTACAGGAGACAAATGAACATCGTAAACTGATTAGAGAAATTAGACGTAGACAGTCAAAATTTTTTGGACATGTTATGAGAAGAAATGGATTAGAGAACTTAGTGACAGCTGGCAAGATCGAGGGGAACAGACCAAGAGGGAGACCGAGAGGAAAATACCTGGATGGCTTGGCCACATGGCATGGACGAGACAGGAACACTGAGCTGATCCACGACACTGGTGATCGAGTGAAATGGCGAGTCATGACCGCCCACGCTTTCCGGCATGGCACATGATTGATTGATTGAGATTCACAAACAAATGTACTCCGTAACCATTCCGTCATATGATGTTATCAGACAGACAGCTAGATCAACACCTTGTGCCACATATGTAGAAAGGCAGAAGATCAAATGGTTTGGCCATCTCATTAGAATGCAATATCATTAACTACCAGCACTGACACTACATCAAAGATATGTGACGACAAAAAGAGGACGCCCGAGACAAAAAAAAAGAAGATAGATTGACAACATCAAAGACATTGTACAACCACACGGAATGACACTATTCAGTGCCACCTATAGGATGTCAACTATTCCTCCCCACGAATCTTGACGGCCAAAGTGTAAGATGATGATTATATCTTGCATGGTTTGGTGATGCAAGTAGGTTACCAACTAATAATATACCACAACGAGCAACGACTTACATACCAGAGGGAAGCAGAGGAAGAAAGAGACCGACCACATAAACGATTGACGCAGGGAATAACAGTCCGTGGGAATATTGATACACGAAGCCCATAAGGGGGCACTCTCCCACTGTTTATACTTCACATCGACACCACAAGGTACAAGAGGAACATGATGAGATGAGATGAGATGAGATTTCTTGCATTGTCACAGAGGAAGGCAAGATAGAGAATTTGGTATCAGATGTCAAAACACTAGTGCTCTTATACATCAACTGACGTCGATTCTGAAACATCCACACATACGAGTACCTATGTCGGCAAAAGGAAAGATAACAAATAGCATATTCATACAAATCCCGGACTAACCAGCGTTAAACTTGGACTTCATCCAAATCACACATACGCAATATAAAATGAAACACAAATCTACTGTCTCTAATTCTCTTCTCCATTAGTTTCTGGTATCTCATGACCGCGTTATCGTAGTGGCCAAACGTTAACCTGTCAATCTGGTGTTATGGTTTCGAATCTGTATCGTGGGGAATTTTTAAAATGGACCTGGGCTCCCAGGTCGATCCAGTCTAATATGAGTACCTGGAAATGTCTTCAGAAGTATGCAAAAATCAATATCTCATCGTTAACTAGGAAATTATCAAAATAAATAAATTAAAATATCAATATCTCATCGGTCACTCGGAAATCGTCGAAATAAATAAATTTTAAACAATCAATATCTCATCGGTTACTCGGACATTATCAAAATAATTTTTCGGTACCTCACCGGTCAATATGAAATCGACAAAGTAAATAAATCAGTATCTTATCGGTGACTCGGAAATCAACAAAGTAAATAAATCAGTATTTTATCGGTCACTCGGAAATCATAAAACTTAATTAATTAACAACTCCAAATCAAGCAACTAATTCAGGAAAATGCTCACTCGAGTGATGTGATTATCTACACAGATGGTTCGGTGTCAAGAGGTGAGAGAAGTGGCTGGGGTTTCATAGTCAAAGCTAATGGTCGATGTTTGGGGCAGGAGAGCCTGGCATATGATACCACAACATCCAGCTTAAGAATGGAAGTGGAGGCAGTCACTGAGGCTCTCCGCTGGATGAAGAATACGACACACACACACATCGTGATTGTAACTGACCCAGAAAGCATGCTGACGAGGGTGAGGACGGGCAGACTTCGTGCGGAGTGGCTTGCTTCGCTTCGGAGGTCACGGGTGACAAGCATCGCCTGGATCTTTTCTCCGGGGCATGCCGGTGTGCTGGGAAATGAACAGGCGGACAGATTGGCTGGCTCTGCAGAACTTGGTGGAGTATTGATACTTGACAAGGCAGACGTGGTTGCGGCCTTGTGGGAGCACGTGCACACCTCGGAGGAGCAAATGGATTACCATGGTCTGGAAAGAATGAGACAACGAGGAGTGACGAAGGGATCTGGCCGACGCTCAACGCTCAAAGGAAAGGCGAGACGGACTTATAATCAGATTGCTACTGGTACTATTAGTGTTGGAACTCTTCGCTGGCTGCTGAGGATGGGGACGGAGCACTTATGGGAATGCCCCGAATGCTGTGATGTCGATTCCTAAATCAATCAATCAATCAATCAATCAATCAATCAATTAATTAACATCTCATCTGTCACTCGGAAATCGACAATATAAATAAATCATTATCTCATCAGCCACTTGGAAATCATCAAAATAAATAAATACATCTGTCACTTGTTTTCCCGAGAGGAGTTGGAATCAACAAGCACATCTTCAAACTTATTATCTGTTGGGATTATTGACTGACTTTGGTCTACACTCCTCCCTTCTGTCTTCCCTTCCATATAACTATTTCTTTCACTCTCTCTCTCTGTTATTCCCTCAACACATACTCCGACAACAGTTCCTTTCAACGATAAATAAAAGATTTATTAATAAAAACTATGTCTGGTGTATGTATGGATATTGTCTATGTAGTTGGTATGTTCTTCTAGTGTGGATGCCAGATAAGATGTTGATAGATAGTCTCCGTGTCTTCTCTCGTCTCTTCTCTCGGCTAAAGTACAGGACATTACATAGATACAACGGAACGGTCTCACCCTGAATGCTCCGTCTGCTTGAGTCTGTAGATATATCCGTTTTTTGTAAGGAAAAATTTTCACCACTGTATCAATGTACTTAAACCGATCACTATATGCTGTCAGCTTAAACTGAATGTTCTTTGCTTTTTTATAGCGTTCCTAATTCCATCCTGGAAAGCACATCGAGTTTCTAGTATTTTCTAGTTTTTTTCCTGTAAAAGTTCAACACTGGATAGTTCTTAATTGGTATAGACACTTGGTATGCGCCTTGCAACTCTTCGATACTGAGTCATTTTAGTCTTTCTATTATGTTATAGGATCTCTATTTTCCGTTCTCTGTCCTCCTTACTTTTTACGATGACACTTCTTTTCTTTCCTTTCTTATGCACAAGTGTCGTGCTTTATTATTTGAAAGTGCTTTCTTTTGGGTTATCAACACTGAGTGATCTTTACCACAGCCATCTGTGTTATCTCTTCGTTGATATGTCCCGCACTGGTATTTGAACCTTATAATTATCCTTGTCTGAATTGGGAGTACTAATGCACAATAGATACACAAACGTTCCTCCGAACGCAGCACCACCCTTTTCATACTCCCTTGTCTCATGGAAACCAAGAATCACACTCAACTCCCACAAAGAAGTGGCCACTCTTTATAGGTCATTTTTGCCGCATAGTCCTTGACCTGGCTTGACACCTCAAGTCAATACCTCATTATCACCGTTAGTGGAAAATTACTGATCTGAAACTTTTCCGTTATTTTTATAAAACCCTCATTGTTTTGTTCCTTCCCTCTGAGTCATCTAGACCGCAATATGCTGTGGAAATTTTCCTCAGTAACCCATCTCCCCACCTCCTTCTCAGCCCCAACTCTGGCGGCTCTTTTAACTCTGTTCCCGGTCGTTCACCACCCGCGTAATCAGCGCTGACTCCCTCTCCACACACACCTGACACTATCTGGGTTTTTCAATCCTGTCTTTATCACCTGACCGCGATCCTGTCCAATAGTGCTGTCTGCCTTTGTCGCAAACCTATTTGTCCACGCGACAGGTTACCTGTGCTGTCGGCGGGCACTTCCGTGTCTTGACCTATAAACACATGCGCCTGGTCACTCAACCCGACATTTCGTGATGTTTGTGACCAGTGAATTAACCTCGTCATCCTACACTCTCGTTGACCTGTGCCGCTGTTATTTCTACGTTAACACTTCAACCCGTTAACATTAGGGGTCATTGACTCCGGTCACACCGTGGTTGGTTATCCTTACTGTTTTGTTTGTTAACCCTTCTCCTACCTGGTTAGTCGGTGTATAAAGTCGTCTATCTGGGAATCATTAAACTATCATCATTCTGTGACAAAGGCCCCCTCTTAAGAGAGTTGACCGCGTCGAATCTTCATCAATGTAGTTTTGATTCCTATGATCCTCCAACTTATTCCTCTTCCTCTAGAGTTGGATGTCTAGATAAGAAATCTGCTCCTACATTCTCCTTACCAAGGATGTATTCCACTGTGAAGTCCTGTTGCAGCAACAACGTCCATCACATCCACCGTGCGTTGAGCTTCTGCGAAGTAGCTATTAACATCACGTGTTGATGATATGATTGGATCCTCACATGGCTCACCTCATTATCCAGTAGGCGCTCTAATTGACACCCTACTATACTACTCACGACTGAAACTAGTGTTGGCTCCTCGCTCCTGTACGTCCGGTCGACCTACTTTCGACTTGCGTCAGCGACGGCTCACAATACAGACGGATTGTCCCATCCTGATTGTAACACTGCTTCCATGTCCTCTTGGTTTCCCCCGGCTTCGCCTCTGGGGATGTTCCACCTCGTCCTCGATGGACCGAGTCGTCTTTCCCAAATCTCCTGGACTTTTGCTTCCAGGACCATCTTGGGCGATATTGTATCTGGTCAGCCAATCTTCGGTTGGAGTCCTGGGTAATTCTCGCTTTTCCCGACGTTACCCACCCCTTCTGAACTTGGTTACCGGTGAAACTTTCACTCTTGTCCTTTCCCTGACTTGTGATTTCCCTCCTCCTGTCGTTGGGTAAATCTGACCTATCACGTACTGTCCCATAGGCCCTCCTATGTTGTACTGGCGATCTCTGGTCTTCGTCTGGACTGGTAACCGTTGTCCCAATGGTTGCCATCACCATAAAGTGCGAAGCTTTGCTCCCGGATCTCTCCTCATATTTCCTAATGAGATGTCTAGGGAGATTTTTCTTCTCTTCCCCGATCCGTATTTTGTAGATGTTCTTGGATACCACCTTTTCCACAGGATAAGGTCCTTTCCATCCTACTTGGAGTATATTGGTCTCTGCTGGACTCCACACTTCCACTTTGTCTTCCACTTTAAGAGCTAGTTTCCTCTTAATTCGCTTGTTGGGTGGTGCTTTCTGGCACTCCGAACAAGACTTCAACCACCGGCGTACATCTCCGGTCATTCCTGGCCAGCAATAATGGCCGGAAATTTGCTGCAAGGTCTCTCTGACACCCATATGTCGATTCTCGCCAATGATGTGTCCACTCTGAAGAATGTGAGGACGGTGGGTCTCTGGAACCACCCACTGCTCGTGCAGGTTATCTCCCCTCCCAGCTCTCCGATAGAGTAGTCGATTCTTCAGGAAGTACTGTCCCCGTGCTGGTGGCTCAGCACTTCTTTGCAGCTTTCTGTAGCAAGGACGCAACGTAGTATCCTTCCTCTGGGTAGTATGCAATTCTCCTATCACTGAGTTGTCGCATAGTGTCTCTGCCTCTTTTTCCTTCCCTTGAGATCCACTGACTACTGTTCCCTTGTGGGCTGGCTGTTTGGGCATTCCCAAAAAGACATATTTCGTACCAATGATCATGGGAAATAAGGAGTCAGATAATACAGCAGCTGGAATAATGCCCGTGACGTACCTGGATTTAATCTCCACCTTGGCGATTGGCAGCGTCATGGTAACAGCACTCCTCATTGCCGGCTGAATCTCTATGGTCTCCCCTGTAAGTTGGTCTGGGCTTACCAAGCTGGCGTCCACCACCGCTTCCCCATCCAAACCGGTATCGTAGAGACAAGCAACCTGTTGGCCATTTACTTCAATCAGTTCAACCACAGGTGGTCTCTCTTGGTCCTGAGTGTCTTTCATCTCCTTGACCGTTCCCTTGCCTTCCTCTTTTAATTCCTCGAGGTTGGTTATGCAATTGGCGTCTTCTGCCTTGCATCTGTAGTCCACAGTATTATGTGTTGTCGACTGGCAGTGTGTGCACCATGTTCCCTTCCTAGGTTTCCGTGTGTCCTTTTTGTTCCTAGCTCCTTCGCCGACCTCAGCCTTGTCTGTGATCACCGTCGTAGGAATCACTTTGCATGCTGCGAAGTAAGAACTTTTAGGTTTCGATCTGCAGTCCTTCGTGTTATGAGATGGCACTTTGCAGAATGAACACCACTTCTCAGACCACTGTCGTTTCGCTGGAGAATTCGAGGTGTTCTGGTTTCCTTCCTTCACCTTCTCTGAACTCTCCTCTGTGTGCTTTATATAAGGTTCCATTTTTTCTCCTTCCCAGTTTTTAGGTTTCTTTTTGTCTTGTTTCTCCTGACCTTTGGTTTGAATACTGAGTTCCGCAGCCTCCCCATGTACCGCTACGAATCTTTCCGCCAGCTTATTCACAACATCAATCCGTTCCGCCCCTTGTTCTCCCAAGAAGGTTCTGAGAGGTTTCGACATTTGCTTTCGCATCTGGTCGACCACCATCATCTCTTCGAGACTCTCATAATCCCTCTTGAATTCTGCCAAGTCCATCCATTTCTTGAGATAGGATTTAAGCCTTAAACTGTAGGCGGCGAATAACTCTCCCGGCTCTCGTCTAGACGATCTAAACTTCTTCCTATACATTTGTGCTGTGATGTCAAAATGCTTCATCAAAGCGGCTTTTAATTCCTCGTAATTATTTTCCTGTCCTGGTGGTAAGCGTGTGTACACCTCGAATCCCGAACCTATTAATCCCTGGGATAATTTAAGAGCCCATCTGCTCCTATCCAGCCCCATAGCGACTGACATTGCTTCAAAGCGAGATGCGTACTGGTCAAAGCGTTCCTTAGACTGATCGTAGACAGCTAAGGGAAACTTCATGGCATGGTAACCATGTCCACTCATGTGGGTTGCACCAAGTGAAGAAGAACTTCCTTCCACTCCATCTAATTCTCCCTTAGTTTGTGTCTTGAGTGCTAGCTCTTTCATGCGGTATTCATGTTCTCTGATCTTTGTGGCTTCTTCTGCATCCAACTGGGCCTTACGATCTTCCCTTTCCGCTTGACGAATTTCCCTCTCTCGTTCCTGTATGTAATCAGTTAGTTCCGAACCAGCTAAACCAATTGCCTCCCCGTTGGCCCTCAGATTCGGCTGTAGTTACTTTAGGAGTTGCCATAGTTAAGAAGGTAAGTCCGCAAATAGAATACAGACACTTCAAGCAGTAAAGAAGTACTCACTATAACCAGATAATCTATTATAACCTATATCACTTTTCTATGTCTATTAAATATTATTAATCTACAACATCACACAGTACATCACAACCACTCTCTCATCCACAAGAGGAGATATAGGATAAAGACTTATGTAGACGTGTGACCGTGTGACTAGGTATGTAATGTGTCTTACCACCTATCCACATTCACTCTGTCTGGAACTTTCTCACTGTACAGTCACCAGCATTAATGAAATGTTTCTACCATAAATGTAATGGCACCATATATCCAATGGACGTCCTTCCATTAAAAGTCATCAATGTATACTTATATTTATTCCAATCAGTATGTCCCAACATGCAGGTACTCCGCTATGCCTGTGCCAATATGCAGGTACCCCTCTATGCATATGCCCTGTTATGCCTCCAGTTCATATGGTTATTATGTATGTACCCCGCTGCCTCCACCAATTATGTCACTTGTTTTCCCGAGAGGAAGTTGGAATCAACAAGCACATCTTCAAACTTATTATCTGTTGGGATTATTGACTGACTTTGGTCTACACTCCTCCCTTCTGTCTTCCCTTCCATATAACTATTTCTTTCACTCTCTCTCTCTCTCTGTTATTCCCTCAACACATACTCCGACAACAGTTCCTTTCAACGATAAATAAAAGATTTATTAATAAAAACTATGTCTGGTGTATGTATGGATATTGTCTATGTAGTTGGTATGTTCTTCTAGTGTGGATGCCAGATAAGATGTTGATAGATAGTCTCCGTGTCTTCTCTCGTCTCTTCTCTCGGCTAAAGTACAGGACATTACATAGATATAACGGAACGGTCTCACCCTGAATGCTCCGTCTGCTTGAGTCTGTAGATATATCCGTTTTTTGTAAGGAAAAATGTTCACCACTGTATCAATGTACTTAAACCGATCACTATATGCTGTCAGCTTAAACTGAATGTTCTTTGCTTTTTTATAGCGTTCCTAATTCCATCCTGGAAAGCACATCGAGTTTCTAGTATTTTCTAGTTTTTTTCCTGTAAAAGTTCAACACTGGATAGTTCTTAATTGGTATAGACACTTGGTATGCGCCTTGCAACTCTTCGATACTGAGTCATTTTAGTCTTTCTATTATGTTATAGGATCTCTATTTTCCGTTCTCTGTCCTCCTTACTTTTTACGATGACACTTCTTTTCTTTCCTTTCTTATGCACAAGTGTCGTGCTTTATTATTTGAAAGTGCTTTCTTTTGGGTTATCAACACTGAGTGATCTTTACCACAGCCATCTGTGTTATCTCTTCGTTGATATGTCCCGCACTGGTATTTGAACCTTATAATTATCCTTGTCTGAATTGGGAGTACTAATGCACAATAGATACACAAACGTTCCTCCGAACGCAGCACCACCCTTTTCATACTCCCTTGTCTCATGGAAACCAAGAATCACACTAAACTTCCACAAAGAAGTGGCCACTCTTTATAGGTCATTTTTGCCGCATAGTCCTTGACCTGGCTTGACACCTCAAGTCAATACCTCATTATCACCGTTAGTGGAAAATTACTGATCTGAAACTTTTCCGTTATTTTATAAAACCCTCATTGTTTTGTTCCCTCCCTCTGAGTCATCTAGACCGCAATATGCTGTGGAAATTTTCCTCAGTAACCCATCTCCCCACCTCCTTCTCAGCCCCAACTCTGGCGGCTCTTTTAACTCTGTTCCCGGTCGTTCACCACCCGCGTAATCAGCGCTGACTCCCTCTCCACACACACCTGACACTATCTGGGTTTTTCAATCCTGTCTTTATCACCTGACCGCGATCCTGTCCAATAGTGCTGTCTGCCTTTGTCGCAAACCTATTTGTCCACGCGACAGGTTACCTGTGCTGTCGGCGGGCACTTCCGTGTCTTGACCTATAAACACATGCGCCTGGTCACTCAACCCGACATTTCGTGATGTTTGTGACCAGTGAATTAACCTCGTCATCCTACACTCTCGTTGACCTGTGCCGCTGTTATTTCTACGTTAACACTTCAACCCGTTAACATTAGGGGTCATTGACTCCGGTCACACCGTGGTTGGTTATCCTTACTGTTTTGTTTGTTAACCCTTCTCCTACCTGGTTAGTCGTTTTATAAGGTCGTCTATCTAGGAATCAATAAACTATCATCATTCTGTGACAACATCTTAAAATTAAAGAAACCCTGAAGACAAGAACAAGAATAATCATGTAAACAAAAGGTACTGGTAACATAAATAATTGTGATCGTGATATTCAAACATCACATTTAATTTAAAATGCAGTTAGAAGACAAAGAGGGTCGACATTCATTGTGCTGAGTTTTATTTCATATAGCTCGGTCTCCCTCAGCACAGCAGCTGACCGCCTGTCGCACAGAGCGCTTTTCTCTACCTCCGAAATCATCTCCAAGTCTCAGAAAAAAATGTCACTCGTGAGACGAATGACAGAATGAGTCTAAAGGCGGCTCTAAAGCCAACGTACGCCCTTCTGAGCACTAGGCGAAAGTAGTAACACTCTCTCCTCTACCATCTTCCTCCCTCCTCCCACAGACATGTTGTGTCACATACACACAAAGATCACCTTGTCTAAAGAACGAGAGAAGGTAAAATAAAGAAGTTCCACAGTTTCAAGTGCAAGGAGGATTTTGACTTAAAACTAAGAAAATGTCGCTGCCTGGAGACTTCCCTTGGCAAAGTAAAAGAGATTTCCTAGACAGACAGAATATAATCAGGAAATCCCAGCCTGTGAACCTATATTTAAAAAAAAAAAAACTAAAAAAAACTTGATTTCCAACTGATGGTTACAGATAGAGTAGTAGGTGTCAATTACAACGAGAAATGCTACACAGAACCTGTACTTATGTATGGATGTGAGACGTGCTTAGAGAAGAGTCGCTGAAAATGCAAAGAATACTACGAAAACTCTCCGTGGCGAAGAAGTTACGGACGCAATTGGTAATCACACATACCCGCGTTTGAAACACAGCTGTGGGCGATTTGGCAGTAGACTGCCTTGCGTTGGTGTTTATACGAAATGGTATGTGTGCGGGTGGTTTATAAGGCACTGGCAAACTACTGAACGTAAACTTGTCAAGAGATCAAAGCAGCACAACATGCTGGTATTGACTGCGACGTCCTGTAAAGGATATGGAAAGACAGAAACCAATAAACAAGTCCTACAAAAAGCAGATGAAAACCGTGAACTAATTAGAGAAATTAGACGTAAACAGTCAAAATTGAGAAAAAATAAAGATAGAGAACTTGGTGACAACTGGCAAGATTTAGGGTACAAGAAGAAGGGAGAGGCAGAGAAGTAAACATCTGGATGGCTTGGCCACGTGGCATGATCAAGACAAGAACACAGAGCTGATCCACAACTCTAGTGAAAACGTGAGGTGGCGAAACATGAGCGTCCACGCTTATCTGCATATCACAGGGTGATTCGGTGGCTGCATGGCGGTGGGTATTCTGGTGTTGTATATTTTAAACAGGCTGCCTCGTGGAAGCACAAGGACCCCGGTTGTGAATTTACCTTGCTTGGTTGCCTGGTTGGTCAACCCAAGAGGAGACAGTTTCATCTCTAAGATCCGCTGTAATGGCCAGGTAGTGGGAGTCCCGAAACAGGATTGTACCTATTGGAGTGAGGTTGATGTAGAAACTTTCCTCTTGACCTGGCGTGAGCACATATAAAACTGCAGAAAGGAATATTCTTGCTGGTGTGGCAATTTGATTTGAAACATAGGAGATTTTCTTAAATAAACGTTACTATCTAGTGAAATAATCTCGCCCCACTGACGGCTAAGAAGACCGATATTCAAGTACTGCAAGAGGCTAAATTAGAATGCACTGTTTTGTTGGTAGACGAGGCAAGGGCTGAACAACTCGACGATGGACCCCGGGCTTTAAAGAAATCGTACGCCTGTTTAAAGGGTCTAAATACATTGCGCCGGGTTTGATCCCAGATGGCACGGTATGTTTTAGCAGGGCGACCTGCCGAAAGTGTCGCATAAAGTTAAAGCACGAACTCCTTAGGTCCAGCTGACGCCCCCCCCCCCCCCCCCCCCCCCCCCCCCCCCCCCCCCCCCCCAGAAGTCTCCGAAAAAATTGCACTCGTGAACCGAACGATGTGGAGCTGAATCGCACCCACAACCTTCGGAGGGCGAGACAGGCGGTTTAACCACTTGACCACGGAGACTCCCATCGTAAGCATGAGAATACATGATTCAGAAGACCTGCTGTAGGATGGAGAGATGTGTCTACGGACTGGGATGACGTTCTACAAAGGAGAGTTACTTGATACGGGTGTCAGAGGCCAGGCCACAGAGGCAAATGGTTACCACGGCCAGGATAAAATTATAATTCTTTGATCACAGATGATGGCAAAATAGACAGAGAAATCGAAATCATATGTCAAAAAGCAAGTGTGCGTATATATAAACTATCATCCTCATTGAAATATACAAATAAATATACCCATGTCAGAAAAACGACGAATAATAAAATAGCATTTTCACACCAATCCTATGTTACCAACGTCAGATTTGGACATATCGAAATCACTCTTACGCAAAATCATTACCTGTGAAATGAGATGGTTGAGGGGAGCTGCCAATGTAACTATCGGAGACCGAATAAGAAATGATATTATCAGACAGACGCCTTCTGCCACATATACTGCATGACAGTAGATCAAATGATTTGGCCGTCTGATTAGAATGCATCACCAACTACCAGCAATGGCCCGACATCAAAGAACATCTGCTGCGAGAGCAAAAGGACGCCCGAGAAGAAAATGGATTGTCGACATCAAAGACATTGTACAATCACAAGAAATGACACAACCCAGTCCCAATCATTGAGTTCTGGAGCGCCAATTATTCCTCCCCACGACGTTTGACGGCAAAAGTGGAAGCTGATGATGATTATCACGATAATGCAAAGAGAGGGTTTAGAGAAGGCTCTGACAAACAGGGAGTTCGAGGGCACTGGAGTGTGACAGAGGTAGAAAATGCTAGATGGATTATCAATTTGGCACCAGAGACTACCAGCGGTCGAACTTATCAAGAGCATGGAGAATGACGTTTATAGAGAAAGATGATTGCATGCGTTTGTTCGACTAGGGTCATAATGCCCGTGCCGTGTGGAGTTAGTGATCATGTCTGTCAACAGCTGGCTGTGTCGTGTACTGCTAAACATTTCTGATACTAATGTTCCTCTATTCCTTGATGACAAACTGCCCCTCACTTCTGTCGGCCTTCCCCTGCTTCTCTTCCCCTCCAACTTTCCGGTTGTCATGACGTAGATAAGCTTTCCCTTGACATGACGTGTGGGCTGTTATTTTCTTATGCTAGTAATGAGTTCCCATTGTGTGTTAACCTCTTTCAAGATATCTTCATTTTTAATCTGTCCATGGACTGACTTCTCACCAGTTTTCTATTAAACGTCTCAAAACAGCTTTATCATAATTCTTCACTAGTCTTCTGAGTGTCCATGACTGATTTCCTTACATCTGAACTGGCCAGATGTAACTGTTTAGAACTATTTTTCTCACCTCTATTGACAATGATAAATTGCGGGGAATCTTCTTTATCCTGTGAAATTCTGCTTTTGTTTGTGCTAGTCCGTTTTAACTTCTTCACTATATCTCCCCCTGATGATGAATTGGTGAAATATTGTTGCACTTAGCAATATCAGATAAATACAATATATTCCATATCGCCCTGCAGGTGCTCAGTTCTGGCTCAAATTAGGGGTAATTAAATACAGTTCATTTTTATACATACATGTCTGGGCTAACTTCCTGCCCGTTCTGGTTCTAATATACTTCTTAGACGGTGTGGTACGGGCTAGACCTTTACACGCGTGTTGTGCCTCCAAGCAACCGATAGCAGATGTTGTCTCGTGCTCCAGATATCAAAGTCCTTCACGTGTTAATTAATTAACACGTAGGTAGTGACATGATGTGAATTAGGCCCTGCTCTGTTTATTATACTGGTTATAGGTAAATCCTCAAGAAGTCAGGATGTGATCTATATCTGTGCTTTATTAACTACCTTATGGTGAAACACGAAGGAATGATTCGAATTTTGGAAATGTTGCAAAGTGTAAAGATATGAGCATAATAAAGAAGATGTATTGGCAACAAACAGCAGCCATAAGAATTAACAACCAGTTAGGAATATTCCAACACATTAAATAAGGTGTTAGGGTTGTGGACTATCATCCGATCTATTGAATTTATACAGCGAAACAATAAGGGCTATCTATGTAAGTAATGCTGGGAATATCAGTTGGTGGCCAAAACGTAAACAACCTGAGTTATTCTGATGACAAGGTTTCAGTCGCTGGAAATGAAACATATTTACAAGAAATTATAGAAATAATTGCAATAGAAAATCAAAACAATGACGTAGCCTGAAAACGAAAAAACAACAACAACAACACACACACACACACACAGAGAGAGAGAGAGAGAGAGAGAGAGAGAGAGAGAGAGAGAGAGAGAGAGAGAGAGAGAGAGAGAGAGAGAGAGAGAGAGAGAGAGAGAGGTTATGGTATTACGAAAATTAAGTGTAAAAACAAATGTAGCATGGAAGTGATTGGAAACAATCTTAAATAAGTCAATGTAATTAAGTATTTGGATACTTTAAAAACAACAGATGGAAGATATATTATGGAAGTTACATGCAGAACGCCGTGTGGCGCTGGTGTATATGTCTGTTCACAGCCTACTGTCTCTAGTGCTTCCAATCATTTCTGATATCGATGTTCCTCCATCCCATGATGTCAGACTGTCCAGAATCTTCTCTCTTAGTTTCTCTTGCCTCTCTTCACCTCACGCCTCCCGTTCTATATTCCATGTAGCCCCTCACTTTGTTAATATCTTTGTTACATAATAAATTTCTTCATGTTCACCTACATGCTACACTGAACAGTTGTTTGAAGTAAAATTTAAAAAAAAAAAAAACATCAAGCACCCTCTTGCACGCCTTAAGGTACAAGGTTCAAATGGTGCATATAGAAAATGAACATCTTAAGCAATAAATCATCGTCATAAGAAGTTAGAAGCATAAGTCTTGCTAGTTATATAGAATCAGTTCTAACATAATGCTGTGAATTCTGGGCAATTAGGAAACAAGCAACAATATTCTTAGAAGCTTCAGAGATTTAATTTTATAGACGAATGATGAAAATTCCATGGACAGCCAAAATTAGCAACCTAAACGTTTTGAAAGAAGCTAAGGCGCAAAGACAACCTATCGCGAACATCAGAACGAGGAATTGTGTGTGTGTGTGTGCCACAATTTGACAGTACAAGAGCTGGAAGATACAGTGATAACTGAAAAAAATTGTAGAAACAGAGCTAGAGGAAGACAATAGAAGAAGATCCATAGCAGTCTTGCACGGAAGAGAAAACGAATGGTTACGTAGCAAGACTGGAAGCAGCATCGTCACCTGCACCAGTTGGCAAGGCTCTTGATGATGATGATGGTGGTGGTTGTGGTGATTGTTTACCTGCTTTCGTTATATACCATATCTACTGAGATTATCAGGATTGTGATCTTTTTGTAGAAATTTCTTACCACCGTTTCCCAATCTGAGACTGGGTTACCTCCATATTCTTGCCGCTTTGTTTTTGTAACTTCTATGTTTTCTCTTTTTGAATATCACATTACTATTGAAGACGGCTTTGATCATCTTTGAGTTTAATTCATGCTTTGTATTTAATCTTTGTCTTTCACAGCAGTTTTATATCTCTTCACCCCTCCAAACGGTTATGTTCCGTCTTCTGTTGTTTGGTGTATTAATGACATAAGATCTGTAACTACTTTCGCATTTCTGTTCTCACACTAGGCTCTGGAGATTGTATTTCTGATGGAAGTCATAGGCAAGCATCATCTATCTTTCTAGATGAGCGCTGCAAACAACATTCTGACAACATAAGACTATATACATAACGTTTAGCCGACAAGGATTATGTTTAAATTCACCTAGGAAATACATTGTTTTGGAAATGCAAATTCCAGTCAATTATTACAAACACGGACATACGTAATTAAATATACTTTGAGCTTTAAATGAAAACTTTACAAGTGTGATAAAAATTACAATAACCATGCCATTGTCTTGTATCATGTCAGTAGTTTTGTTAAGGATGTTAAAGAGTGTTAAGCACGTGACATCGCGTGCAGATTAACACTGTGACGACGTAATTACAGTTTAAAGATGGGTGCCCCACTTTTGACATGCACCAAAGAGGAGCAGCTGTTTGTTATCCGTTTTTTTTTTTTTAAATCAGTGTAGGGGTGAAACCTATAGTTATTAATCTGCGAATGAAGGTCTAGCATGGAGATGCATGCTTGTCAGTCCAGCAAGTGTATGATTGCAGTAGGAAGTTTCAAAACAGCGTGACTTCTGTGGCAGACTGTTCACGACCACACATCGAGTAGTGACCCCGGAGTCGATTTTTCTCCAGGATTCCAAGCACTTTATCGGCGCCGGAGGACTTGCATTTACTTTTTCAAAATATATTCACCACACACAATATTTGTGGTTTTCATATGAAGCCCCCTCGCATATTATCAAACTACCCTACACATTGAATTTACGTCTGACAATTAATAAGCGAAGAAGTCTAGAAGAGTTTAGACTAGGCTGTACAAGATAACATTCAGCTTAACTGTGTCGTGATGAATAATTGAAACCGGCAAGGAATAGAACGCGAAACAAAAAGAACAATTAACCATCTTCGGAATCCGCGTGTGGACACAACAGTCTGAAATACCACAGGTTTCATGAAATAAAGTTAGGAGATACTGATGAATGTAAATGTAGAACTGGTAAAATGACAGCTGAACATTTACAGCAGGAGTGCACATCTGCAGAACAGAGAACTATTTTGGCCTAAGCCTGCCCTATTTGAGGAGACACATTATAAGGCGATGTTAGCAAGCTAAAGCCTACGATGGATGACGTTGTGATATTCTGTTGTGATAATTTGGCATGTCCAGTGCGTGCCGCGTGGTTACAAACCCGCTTCGCACGCCAGTGATCCGGGGCTTGTTTCCGGATCCTGTCAGGGATATGCACTACTGACGAGCTCAAACGAGAGCGAAACTCGAGTATAGTGCTTCCATATTGACGTGGATAGGCCTTAGGTTCATACCAGAGTACGATCAGCGTTGCCAGTAGTGGGTTGTGCTCAATATTTAAATTCTTATTTTCATGCGTTGTTAATCTCTCTAGATGTTAATACTGATTTCATGTTGTTGAAAGCATTTTTGGCCATTCCTATTCTCTTTTTGATTTCTATTTCACTTCTGCCATCATCTGTTATTATATGTCCAAATTAGGAGAAAATTGTTACTTGTTCTAGTATCTCCCCGTTTACTGTGATGTTTATTGATGACCTTTACTTTTCAATGCTAATTATCATAGATTTTTTTGTTTTTTTTTTATCTTAATATCTAAGCCACATTGTGGACTATATTTACTTGTTCCATTAGGTCTTGTAACTCTTGCTCACTTTCTGCTAACACGGTTTCATCAGCATACCTAAGATTGTTTATGATTCTTCAATTGATGTTAAGTCCAGGCAGTTCAACTTGTTTAAAATTCTTTCTGTGTGCAGTTCTGAAGAGACTTGGGGCGGTACACATCCCTGGCGTACTCCTCTTTTAATCTCTATAGGCGACGAATAGTTATTTTCGTATCTAATAGACGCCGCTTGTTCCTAGTACAAGTTACAAATAAGTCTAATGTCCTTTCTGTCTACTCCTATATCTTGAAGGCATATAATTAGTCACTTATGTATGTGAATAGTTAGACCTTTACATATACTAGTCTGAGCATTATGAAGTGGAGTAATCGGCCCCATTCCTCGCCGCCTTTCTGTCGATGATAAACACAAGAATATCTGGTAAGAGGCATAAACAGTAGTGTCGACCTCAGAGCTGTACTCTGTCCTCTGCAGAACTTCGCCTCAATAAAAATGTGTCTACATCATGAGCGATGAATCACATCTCGAAAACATCTACACTGGGGTCTTTATCTTCTCCGCCTCCCCGAAACACTTCCCTCCATAATTTTTCTAGTCTTTCATGTCATTTAACATGCCCAAAATATTTCATTTTCATCAACTCATAAAAAATCTTCATCAAAATTGAGTTTCATAGATCAATTTGTTTTCCTGTGTGTTAAACATGTGAAATTCTCTTCAGCACCTCTTATATTCATAGGTAAATATTCGCTTTTCATTTGATGTGTTCAAGATCACAGACTTGGTTTGTATCAACAGTGGCTGTGTCACCAGGACAGCAAGCCGTCCTGGCGATGAGGACAGTGCTATTGATCTGGCGCTAGTTTCACCTTCACTCACTACAGTGTGTAGATGGGGTGTCCTAGGACACCATGGCAGCGACCACCACCCATGCAGCATATTGGTGGAGAAAGGCAGAACCAGGCAGCACAAGCTAAAGGTAAAGACGTTCCAGTATGACAGTACAGGGCAAGATGTGGTGAGTAAAATAAGACGTGACAAGCGCAGAACGTTTCAGGGCAGGAAGAAAAGGAAAAAAAGCTGGGAGCAGCCACCGTGGTGGAGTTTCAAGGTGGAGAAGGCTTGGGTGGATAAGCGTAGTGCTGTAAGGAGATGGCAAAATGCCAAGAAGAACAGAGCTGGTCATCCTAGTCCCTGCTTGCACTTAGAAAGAGAGATGCACACAAAAGTAAGCTATTTCAAAAAACTGGTCACGGTGGTTAAAAGCGAAAAATGGGCAGAGGTGTGTCAAAGAGTAAGCACAGACAAGTCACTGAAATTGTTCTGGCGACTACATAAAAGCATGAGTGGTGTAGTCAAGAATAAGAGCATTTCTGACTTCCAAGGTGCTGACCTCATCTGGCAGAGGACTGACGAGGACAAGGGCAAAGCCCTCTTTGAACGCTACCTTGAGCAGAGCAACCAGACAGACATGGGAGGCCGGAATCTGGCCAAGGAGGTCACCTCAGACAGATGCAAGGCCCAGGACACTTCGGATGAAGACACAGTGACAGTGAAAGAAATCAAGGCTGTGCTTCGACGATCAAAAAACAGTGCTCCAGGTCCTGATGGCATAAGATACGACGACATAAATAGGTGTACCGACAATGAGCTAGAGAAACTAGCAGACATGTACAACAACAGTATAGGGAGTGCTAGCATCAAGGAGGAATGGTTACACAGCTATCTGATTCCCTTGCCGAAGCCTGACAAAGACCACAAGAAAATTCAGGGATATCGAATTATAACCATGCAGAATACAATAGGCAAGCTGCTGGAGAAGGTAATTGCCAGGAAAATATCAAGCCAACTAGAGAGGCAAGGTGTTTTCCCACCTACCCTGGGTGGGTACCGTCCAAAAAGAGAAACCTGGACCAATGCAGCAGTCTTTGCCCACGATGTCTATGAAGGTTTCCACTCAGGCACTGAAACCGTTGCTGCAGCGATTGATCTTGAGGACGCATACAACAGAGTACCACTGGATTTTTTAATGTTTCAGCTTCTTGAACTAAACGTAAGTCCATTCCTCCTTAGTTGGATCGCTGCAGCTCTCTTCCAACGGAAAGTAGTTTTTAGATGTGGCAGTTGGACTTCGGAACCAACAACAATAAATCCTGGCCTACCACAGGGATCACCATTATCTCCGGTACTGTTCAACGCCTACACAGTGAGAATCACCAGTGAGCAGATCACTGGACCTGGCAGGACATTGTCATATGCCGATGATGTTTTAGTGTATCGTCAGGGTAAGGATAGAGAGGAGGTTGCTGTGGAACTACAAACCGAACTCAATCGCATAAGTACTTGGTGTGATGAAGCTGGGGCAATGGTCAACCCAACTAAGGCAACAGTGACTTGGTTCTCGTTGAATAATCATATTGTCAACAATCCAACACCAACTGTAATGCTGTGTTCAGAGACGGTGGAAAGAACGCAGGCAATGAATTACCTGGGGATACGGTTTGATCGAAGCCTTGCTTATAATGTGCACATAGACCAGGTGATAACAAAGGCCAAGCGGGGTTTGGCAGCGATGCGGGTGATGGCGGCAGTAAACTGTGAGCAGCGCCATCTATGTCTTCTGTACGAGGGGCTGGTCATGTCTGTTTTGGAGTATGCAATGGCAATCCTGACTGTCAGCCATAAGCAGATAGAAAGGATGGAAAGGATACAGAATGAAGCTATGCGCATTATTCTTGGATGTACAAGAGATACAGCATGCAGGGCGATGCGCTACCTTCTTGATTTTCCAACCATTGAAGAGAGAATGCAAGTTTGCAGGGCACGTGCCTACCTCAGAATTAACGCAAACACACAGCATCCACTGCATAGTGAAATTAGGAAGGTGAAGGGCAGCAGGTTAAAAAGAGGACGGTCGTGGATGGGTCAAGCCGAGGACATTCTTCAACAGGTGTGTTCACTTGAGGACTTAGAACCTGGCGAGGAGTGGGTGCAAGTGCCAACAGACTTCTGCACATCCTTTTCAGTTTGCATCCAACTAGATAGAAAATGCAGACAAGAAAATCCGGCTGCTGTTGAGGCTGAAGTACAAGCGTTGATTTTCGAGAATTCGCTAGACAGTGACGCGGTCATCTACACAGATGGGTCGGTCGTCCGACATGTGAGAAGCTCATGGGCCTTTACAGCTCGGGCCGGAGGGAGAATTGTGAAGGAGGACTCTGGTGCTTTCACTGAAACCACAAGTAGCCTGACCATGGAAGTCATGGCAGTAAGTAAAGCAATAACATGGCTCGAGACACAGACATTCACTAGGGCTTGTTTCCTTAGCGACTCAATGAACATGATCAAGAGGATAGAGGAGGGGTCGATTCGAAGAGAATGGTTGCTGCCTCTGAAGCGGTCTCGGCTGGCAAAGATTAGTTTCATCTTCGTGCCAGGGCATGCAGGAGTACAAGGAAATGAGCGGGCTGACAAGCTCGCAGGTGAGGCTACTGTTGAGGGCGGACGCGCCATGGACCAGGCTGACATTCTGAATGCTCTACGAGAAGTGAGACTTTTGCAAGAACCAAGTGATGACTGTGAATCTACAACAATGGCCAGACTGCGAGAGCAGCAAATTAAAAGAGGGGTGGCCAAACAAGAACACTACGCAGGAAGCCAAAGAAGATTGATAAACCAACACAGAACTGGCGTCGTTAGCCGCTACACGCTGCGGGATTTGCTGAGGAGGGGATCCGAGCACTTATGGACTGAATGGTCCGATGTGCAACGAGGATGATCTGTCGACTAACTAAGATCACAGACTGGCACCCTATGCCGCCGGGGGTAATATTCACGCTGTTCTAGTCCAGATAATAGGCCAAACCCTGCCACTGATAGGAGTGAATCCCGAGCTGTGTTGTTAAGCAAACACAATAATCACTATGCTTTCATCACTATCAAGTGTCTTGCCTACTGGCGTGGACGCCTATGCTTCTCCACATCTTGCAATCTCCAACATAATGTATCAGTTCGTACCCTGGCACATTTTCTTAGATGACAAAGATTGTCGAGAATATTCTTTTACTATCTTCTTTTATCTCTCTTTCCAAATCGTTCATGTTATCAGTTCTACCACTTGCCCTTTCATAATGTTGTCACAGAATTATGAAATGCCTCTTTCTCATGTTTATGAAAGATTGACTTTGTGACTTAGCCTCTTTCAAAACGTGTAGATTACTCATTTTAGCTGTACAAGAACATTTAAGCATTTTTCTATACAACCACATTTCTGAAGTTCTATGGTTGCTTGATTGCTTGCTTGCGTTCGCTGTCTGTGAACTCCAGCGCAAAGTCCTGTATGTCGGATGAAGGCATCCTGTTGTCCAACATCAGTGTGATGTCATACAAGACTGAGGTTTGCATGAGTATCCATTGTCCCATGTCTGGCTTATTGGTGTGCATACTGGTGGTTCCTCGCCGTGCAGGCAGATACTCTCCGACTTCGGAAGAATCAGCGATCCTACTACGTTAGCCAGGACCCCGAAGGGACCTGTTGCCCAGGACGGACGACTAGGACGTGTCACTAGGTCTTGGTCAGTATAAAACCTGGCCCTGGTTCCCTGGAAACACCTCTGCGTCCCATTTCTATGGTAATCTTTCTTTTTAAATGTTATTTGTTATTTGTTTACTAGTTATCCATGGTTCACAGTCATATGTTAATATTGGTTCTATATAACATGCAATGATTCTCTTCCCAACCTCCAACGACAAGGATGTATCCAATTAAATGTTCTTTATTTTATAAAATACTACTTTGCTTGTCCTATTATATCACTGCCGGTCTCTCTGGCCGAGGGGTTACAACACTTTCTCCGTAATCCCGTTTATCACGCAGGGTCTCGTAGCGGGGGAGAGCTGGAGGCGGTTAGACCCCCGCTGGTGACTTGCGGGATAACTGAGCCGGCCGCTTAGAAAGCAATGGCAAACTACTGAGCGTAATCTTGCCAAGAAATCAACAGACAGCTGAAAGATGCTGATGTTGACAGCGATGTCCTGTAAAGGATATGCGAATTAAAAAACAAAAATTATATCACTATTCTATCACGGTTCGAATTTAAAGCAGCTTAGATCAGACCACTTGCCGTCTTCGCGTCAATGGCACGCTGCACTGGAACTATGTAGGTAACTGGGGACCGGCAGCTAGCAAACTGACTTTGCGAAAGGGAAATGTGGTGCGTAGTAGTTAGTGCACTGGCTTATACAAATAATTGTCTGAGATCCCTTCCCAGTTGTTCCTTTTGTGTCAGGAAGTACCGTCTATTATTATACTATTGGCACTAGAAATGTTTCATGGAAAGTAAATGGTGTCTGTGCGTTACCGACCATATTGCCGTCTCATTAGAATGCAACACCAACTACCAGCAATGGCCCGACATCAAAGAACATCTGCTGCGAGAGCAAAAGGACGACCGAGATGAAAATGGATTGTTGACATCAAAGACATTGTACAATCACAAGAAATGACACAACCCAGTGCCACCCAATGGGTCCTAGAGCGCCAGTTATTCCTCCCCACGACGTTTGACGGCAAAAGTGGAAGATGATGATGATTATCACGATAATAAAAAGAAAGGGTCTAGAGAAGGCTCTGACAAACAGGGAGTTCGAGGGTACTGGAGTGTGACAGAGGTAGAAAATGCTAGATGGATTATCAATTTGGCACCAGAGACTACCAGCGGTCGAACTTATCAAGAGCATGGGGAAAGATGATTGCATGCGTTTGCTCGACTAGGGTCATAATTCCCGTGCCGTGTGGAGTTAGTGATCATGTCTGTCAACAGCTGGCTGTGTCGTGTACTGCTAAACATTTCTGATGCTAATGTTCCTCTATTCCTTGATGACAAACTGCCCCTCATTTCTGTCGGCCTTCCCCTGCTTCTCCTCCCCTCCAACTTTCCGGTTGTCATGACGTAGATAAGCTTTCCCCTTGACATGACGTGTGGGCTGTTATTTTCTTATGCTAGTAATGAGTTCTCGTTGTGTTTTAACCTCTTTCAAGATATCTTCATTTTTAACCTGTCCATGGACTTCTCACCAGTTTTCTATTAAACGTCTCAAAACAGCTTTATCATAATTCTTCACTAGTCTTCTAAGTGTCCATGACTGATTTCCTTACATCTGAACTGGCCAGATGTAACTGTTTAGAACTATTTTACTCACCTCTATTGATTATGTGGTTGTTTCGGGATTTGAAATTTAAATATTGAGCACAACCCACTACTGGCAACGCCGATTGCATTCTGGTATGAACCTAAGGCCTATCCACGTCAATATAGAAGCACTAGAATCGAGTTTCGCCCTCATTTGAGCTCGTCAGTAGTGCATATCCCTGACCGGATCCGGAAACAGTCCCGGATCACGCGTGTGAAGCGGGTTTGTAACCACGCGGCACACACTGGACACACCAAATTATCATAACAGAATACCACAACGCTACCCATCGTAGGCTATGCTCAAGATTGCCCAGTCGCCGCGACCGACGTCCGTCAATCGATGGGACCCGAACGATCAGGACTTCTCACTGGCAAGGAACACCAGGCCTCCTAACATCCAGTGAGCAACAATCAAATTGATTATGTGGTTGTTTCGGGATTTGAAATTTAAATATTTTATAATATATATGGAAAATAATTTAAATAATTGTCACCTCTATTGACAATGATAAATTGCGGGGAATCTTCTTCATCCTGTGAAATTCTGCTTTTGTTTGTGTTAGTCTGTTTTAACTTCTTCACTACATCTCCCACTGATGATGAATTGGTGAAATATTGTTGCACTTAGCTATATCAGATAAATACAATATATTCCATATCGCCCTGCAGGTGCTCAGTTCTGGCTCAAATTAGGGGTAATTAAATACAGTTCATTTTTATACATACATGTCTGGGCTAACTTCCTGCCCGTTCTGGTTCTAATATACTTCTTAGACGGTGTGGTATGGGCTATACCTCCAAGCAACCGATAGCAGATGTTGTCTCGTGCTCCAGATATCAAAGTCCTTCACGTGTTAATTAATTAACACGTAGGTAGTGACATGATGTGAATTAGGCCCTGCTCTGTTTATTATACTGGTTATAGGTCAATCCTCAAGAAGTCAGGATGTGATCTATATCTGTGCTTTATTAACTACCTTATGGTGAAACACGAAGGAATGATTCGAATTTTGGAAATGTTGCAAAGTGTAAAGATATGAGCATAATAAAGAAGATGTATTGGCAACAAACAGCAGCCATAAGAACTAATAACTAGTTAGGAATATTCCAACACATTAAATAAGGTGTTAGGGTTGTGGACTATCATCTGATCTATTGAATTTATACAGCGAAACAATAATGGCTATCTATGTAAATAATGCTGGGAATATCAGTTGGTGGCCAAAACGTAAACAACCTGAGTTATTCTGATGACAAGGTTTCAGTCGCTGGAAATGAAACATATTTACAAGAAATTATAGATATAATTGCAACAGAAAGTCAAAACAATGACGTAGCCTGAAAACGAAAAAACAACACATACACACAGAATTATGGTATTACGAAAATTAAGTGTAAAAATAAATGTAACATGGAAGTGATTGGAAACAATCTGAAATACATCAATGTAATTACGTATTTGAGTACTTTAAAAACAACAGATGGAAGATATATTATGGAAGTTACATGCAGAACGCAGTGTGGCGTTGGTGTATATGTCTGTTCACAGCCTACTGTCTCTAGTGCTTCCAATCATTTCTGATATCGATGTTCCTCCATACCATGATATCATACTGTCCATTATCTTCTCTCTTGGTTTCTCTTGCCTATATTCGCCTCACGCCTCCCTTTCTATATTCCATATAGCCCCTCACTTTGTTAATATCTTTGTTACATAATAAATTTCTTCATGTTCACCTACATACTACACTGAACAGTTGTTTGAAGTAAAAGAAAAATAAATATAAACGTCAAGCACCCTCGTGCACGTTTTAAGGTGCAAGGTTCAAATGGTGCATATAGAAAATGAACATCTTAAGCAATAAATCATTGTCATTAGAAGTTAGAAACATAAATCTTGCAGTTATATAGAATCAGTTCTAACATAATGCTGTGAATCTTGGGCAATTAGGAAACAAGCAACAATATTCTTAGAAGCTTCAGAGATTTCATTTTATAGAAGAATGATGAAAATTCCATGAACAGCCAAAATTAGCAACCTAAACGTTTTGAAAGAAACTAAGGCGCAAAGACAACCTATTGGGGACTCTCTCTCTCTCTCTCTCTCTCTCTCTCTCTCTCTCTCTCTCTCTCTCTCTCTCTCTCTCTCTCTCTGTGTGTGTGTGTGTGTGTGCGTTCGCGCGCGCCACAATTTGACAGTACAAGAGCTGGAAGATACAGTGATAACTGAAAAGAATTGTGGAAACTTAGCTAGAGGAAGACAATAGAAGATCCATAGCAGTCTTCCACGGAAGAGTAAACGAATGGTTACATAGCTTGATCGCAAGACTGGAAGCAGCATCGTTACCTGCACCAGTCGGCAAGGCTCTTGATGATGATGATAATGGTGGTGGTGGTGGTGGTGGTGGTGGTGGTGGTGGTGGTGATTGTTTACCTGCTTTCGTTATATACCATATCTACTGAGATTATCAGGATTGTGATCTTTTTGTAGAAATTGCTTACCGCCGTTTTCCAACCTGAGACTGGGTTACCTCCATATTCTTGCCGCTTTGTTTTTGTAACTTCTATGATTTCTCTCTTTGAATATCACCTTACTATTGAAGACGGCTTTGATCATCTTTGAGTTTAATCCATGCTTTGTATTTAATCTTTCTGTGTCACAGCAGTTTTATATCTCTTCACTCCTCCAAACTGTTCAGTTTGGGTTGTTTGAGTTTCTGTTGTTCGGTATTGTAATGGCATAAGCTCTGTAACTACTTTCGCATTTCTGTTCTTACACTGGGCTCTGCAGATCGCATTTCTAATGGAAGTCATAGGCAAGCATCATCTATCTTTTCAGATGAGCGCTGCAAACAACATTCTGACAACATAAGACTATATACATAACGTTTAGCCGACAAGGATTATGTTTAAATTCACCTAGGAAATACATTGTCTTGGAAATGCAAACGCCGTCAATCATTACGAACAACACGGACATACGTAATTAAATATACTTTGAGCTTTAAATGAAAACCTTACAAGTGTGATAAAAATTACAGTAACCATGCCATTGTCTTGTATCATGTCAGTATTGTTGTTAAGGATGTTAAGAGTGTTAAGCACATGACATAGCGTGCAGATTAACACAGACGACGTAATGACAGTTTAAAGATGGATGCCCCACTTTTGACATGCACCAAAGAGTAGCAGCGGTTTGTTATCCGTTTTTTTTTTTTAAAATCAGTGTAGGGGTGAAACCTATAGATATTCGTCGGCGAATGAAGGTCTAGCATGGAGGTGCGTGCTTGTCAGTCCAGCAAGTGTATGAGTGCAGTAGGAAGTTTCAAAACAGCGTGACTTCTGTGACAGACTGTTCACGACCAGGTCAGTCACATCGAGTAGTGAACCCAGAGTTGATTTTTCTCCAAGATTCCAAGCACTTTATCGGCTCTGGAGGACTTTCATTGAACACAGCGGTGACTACATTGAAATATAATACATTTGTTCTTTACTTTTACAAAATATATTCACCACACACACACAATATTCGTGGTTTTCACATGAAGCCCCCTCACATATGATCAAACTACCCTACACATTGAATTTACGTCTGATAATTAAGAAGCGAAGAAGTCTAGATGAGTTTAGTTTAGACTGTACAAGATACAATTCAGCTTAACTGTGTCGTGATGAATAATTGGAACCGGCAAGGAATAGAACGCGAAACAAAAAGAACAATTAACCCACTTCGGAATCCGCGTGTGGACACAACAGTCTGAAATACCACAGGTTTCATGAAATAAAGTTAGGAGATACTGATGAATGTAAATGTAGAACTGGTAAAATGACAGCTGAACATTTACTGCAGGAGTGCACATGTGCAGAACAGAGAACTATTTTGGCCTATGTCTGCCCCATGTGAGGAGACAAGATGTTAGCAAGCTAAAGTTAACGACTGCTTTCTTTGCATTCATTCATATTGGCGTATGAAAGTGAATAAAGACGAAGAAAAAAGAAACCAGACATCACGAAGAGAACAGTGTGATTTAAGTGAGAAAAAAGCAATCAAAGGCAGCTGTAGAAAAAGCAACTGTAGAAGGGTTGTGAATAGTCCAATCAATCAATTAGGTGCCGTCTCCACAATGAAGGTAGGCTGCAATAAATCTTCAACACTCTCGCCCTGACTGTACATTCTTTCAGGCTGATGTTCGTCCATCTCTTGATGTTATCTTCCCACTTGTATCTTGTCTATCTCTTGCTCGCTTGCCTCAACCTCGCCCTCCAGTATGGTTTTTATAAGAGTATCATGTCTTTTAACGTGGCCGAAATATATAACTTGCCTCATCTTTATTTCTTTCATCAACTCTCTTCATTCCCAGTTTTTCTAGAACCTCTGCATTTGATTGTTTTTGTTTCCATGAAATGAAATATGACGTATTCGTAGGTATATCCACATCCCCGGAGCTTCTATGCGACTTTCTAGTTGCTTGTTCAATGTCCAGACTTCCGCGCCATACAGTAGCGTTGAATATACGTAGCATTTGACAATTCTCATTTTCATGCGTTGTTAATCTCTCTAGATGTTAATGCTGATTTCATGTTGTTGAAAGCATTTTTGGCCATTCCTGTTCTCTTTTTGATTTCTATTTCACTTCTGCCATCATCTGCTTATTATATGTCCAAGTTAGGAGAACATTGGTACTTGTTCTAGTATCTGCCCGTTTACTGTGATGTTTCATTGATGACCTTTACTTTTCAATGTCATTATCAGAGATTTTTTTTGTTTTTTGGATGTTAATATCTAAGCCACATTGTGGACTATATTTACTTGTTCCATTAGGTCTTGTAACTCTTGCTCACTTTCTGCTAACACGGTTTCGTCAGCATACCTAAGATTGTTTATGATTCTTCAATTGATGTTAAGTCCAGGCAGTTCAACTTGTTTAAAATTCTTTCTGTGTGTAGGCTGAAGAGGCTTGGGGCGGTACACATCCCTGCCGTACTCCTCTTTTAATCTCTATAGGCGACGAATAGTTATTACCACAACTAATAGACGCCACTTGTTCCCAGTACAAGTTACTAATAAGTCTGGTGTCCTTTTCGTCTACTTCCTATATCTTGAAGGCATATAATTAGTCACTTATGTGTGTGAATAGTTAGACCTTTACATATACTAGTCTGAGCATTATGAAGTGGTGTAATCGGCCCCATTCCTCGCCGCCTTTCTGTCGATGATAAACACAAGAATCTTGAGCAATCTTGAGCATAGCCCACGATGGGTGACGTTTGAGCAATCTTGAGCATAGCCCACGTTGGGTGTTGTAATATTCTGTTATGATAATTTGGCCGTGTCCAACGTGTGCCACGTGGTTACACACCCGCTTCACACGCCAGTGATCCGGGGCTTGTTTCCGGATCCGGTCAGGGATATACACTACTGACGAGCTCAAACGAGAGCGAAACTCGAGTATAGTGCTTCCATATTGACGTGGATAGGCCTTAGGTTCATACCAGAATACGATCAGCGTTGCCAATAGTGGGTTGTGCTCAATATTTAAATTTCAAATCCCGAAACAACCAAATAAATCAAACATAAGAATAGCTGGTAAGAGGCATAAACGGCAGCGTCGACCTCAGAGCTTAACTCTGTCCTCTGCAGAACTTCGCCTCCATAACTGATTAAAAATGTGTCTATATCATGAGCGATGAATCACATCTTGAAAACATCTATATTGGGGTCTTTATCTTCTCCGCCTCCCCGAAACACTTCCCTCCATAATTTTTCTAGTCTTTCATGTCATTTAACATGCCCAAAATATTTCATTTTCATCAACTCATAAAAAATCTTCATCAATATTGAGTTTCATAGATCAATTTTTTTTCCTGTGTGTTAAACATGTGAAATTCTCTTCAGCACCTCTTATATTCATAGGTAAATATTCGCTTTTCATTTGATGTGTTCAAGATCATAGACTGGCACCCTATGCCGCCGGGGGTAATATTCATGCTGTTCTCTTCCAGATAATAGGCCAAACCCTGCCACTGATAGGAGTGAATTCCGAGCTGTGTTGTTAAGCAAACACAATAATCACTATGCTTTCATCACTATCAAGTGTCTTGCCGACTGACGTGGACGACTATGCTTCTCCACATCTTGCAATCTCCAACATAATGTATCAATTCGTGCTCTGGCACATTTTCTTAGATGACATAAGGTTGTCGAGAATTTTCTTTTACTGACTTCTTGTATCTCTCTTTCCAAATCGTTCATATTATCAGTTCTACCACTTGCCCTTTCATAATGTTGTCACAGAATTATGAAATGCCTCTTTCTCATGGTTATGAAAGATTGACTTTGTGACTTAGCCTCTTTCAAAACGTGTAGATTACTCATTTTGGCTGTACAAGAACATTTAAGCATTTTTCTATACAACCACATTTCTGAAGTTCTATAGTTGCTTGATTGCTTGCTTGCGTTCGCTGTCTGTGAACTCCAGCGCGAAGTCCTGTATGTCGGATGAAGACATCCTGTTGTCCAACATCAGTATGATGTCATACCGGACTGAGGCTTTCGTGAGTATCCGTTGTCCTGAGTCTGGCTTATTGGTGTGCAGACTGGTGGTTCCTCGCCGCGCAGGCAGATACTCTCCGACTTCGGAAGAATCAGTTCTACTACATCCGGGAAGGTTAACCCGGTCAACAAATGTCCGCAGAAGTCGGATGTGTCGGCCTAACGGCGCAAGAACGCAGCTCTGCTGTAAACAGGCACACCGCAATCACGTCCGAAAAAAAAAAAACTCCGGATGAACGCAGCAGAAGAAGAAGTTCTACTACATTAGCCAGGACCCCGAAGGGACCTGTTGCTCAGGATGCACGATGAGGAAGTGTCAGTAGGTCTTGGTCAGTATAAAACCTGGCCCTGGTTCCCTGGAAACACCTCTGTGTCCCAGTTCTATGGTAAACTTTTTTAAAATTGTATTTTTTACTTGTCCACGGTTCAGAGTCATATGTTAATATTGGTTCTATGTAACTTGCAATGATTCTCTTCCCAACCTCCAACGACAAGGATTTATCCAATTAAATGTTCTTTATTTTATCAAATGCAGTTTTGCTTGTCCTATTAAATCACTAATCTATCACGGTTCGAATTTAAAACGCTGCACTGGTATTATGTAGGAAACTGGGGACCGGCAGCTATAGTATGTCCCGAAAAGAATGCCTTCATTCACGATCAATTATTTTGAAAACTGTCTGTTGCATCGTTATGAAATTTTTCCAGCCGTCTTATATTTACCCCCACCCAAGGAATATATCTTTGATAGATCCAAAAACAACTTAAATCATCGAAAGCGGCGACATTTCTTTGATGTTTTGCTGAAAAACTAGTGATTTCTCGCTAACAAATTTATGTTGACAGTAATGAAAACCCCGCCAATTCAGATGACACACAAGGCGTATCCGGATTCGTATGGGAGTAGGTGCAATGAAAGAAGTAGCTTAAAATCGACAGGGTCGGCTGCATTGCACCGGGTTTTTATCCCATATGGCTCAGTTTCTTTCCGCAGCGCGGAAAGCGTCGCACAAAGCACGAACTCCGTACCTACAGCGACGACCCTCGGGAGTCTCCGAAAAAATGCACTCGTGAAATGAAGGACGCGGCCCGGAATCGAACATACAACCTTCGGAGCCCGAGTCAGACGGCTTGACCACTTCACCACGGAGAATTCCGAGAGGGGTGCAATGTGTAATATTAGTAAAGACAGAGAATTTACAGAGGCATGGGATAAATAATTTGTAAATTGACAGGAAAGTAGAAGGAATATATTTCTTACCTTATTTTTCATTTCCTTCTTGTTTCTTCAGCTGCTGGTTAATAATGTGTACACAAGTATTCGTGTTAGCTTTTTATATTGAGTTCGTGAAAGCTTCCAAATAGCTGTTCTTTAATGTGCATATGGAGTGACCAGAAATGATACCGCAATTTAGTCATTCATGTTTTCATTTTTAAGGATCTGTTCAGCTGTCTGTGTAGTTTTTTTCACACGTACACATGGGTGACAGACCCGCTTTGAGTCTTCGTGAAAGATTGTCTTCTCTGCTGTTTACCGTTCAGAGACGGAACATGATTACCTGTTTTGCACTATGAAAATAGTTGTCAGTGTCTCTGTAGTGGGCTTTCTTCTTAACGACCAAGATGTTGATCCTCTTTTCATTGAAGTTTATAGATTGATTCGTTGCTGTGCACGTGGATTAAGGTCTGCGATCTCCTCAGACCTTAATCTGTGTCGGACGATTCCAGTAGGTTGATGACTGCTCTCGGTTGCATAAAATTCAATCCATCCTTTCTCCAATAATCCTCTTCCTCTTTCAACACATGGTCCTCACATTTTTTCCAGTAACTTTTATCAATATTTAATAGCGCGGACTGGATTAGTAACATGACGTCAGACAACTTGAATATAGTATTGTCAGCTGCCACCTGTCCTTTAATTTTAGCCCACACAAGTTCTATAGGGTTAAAATGAGAATGGTACGGTGGAAGTCTCAAACACCCATGACGATGCTCTTCTATCAACTTCTCGATTTGATATTTCTTGCTTTTTGGCGTCTGTTTTACAAGGGACAACAATTCTAGCTAGAAATACGTTTCTGGAAATGGTATGTTTTCCATTCGGAGTCATATCTTTATTGCTCCCTTTGTGCTCGATGCTGTACGTATTATGCCTTCTTGGGCAACAACATTGATATCATGCATTGTCCATAATTGGACACGACGGTCTATCTAGGGATGGAAGCACAGTATTCTCGAGCCAATCTCTAATTACATCACCATTCATCTTATTATGATAATCCCTATTGTCTGTATGCTTTGATACGAACACGAGCCCAGCATTCTGTTGTAAGCCATTATGCGTATTACCAGCATTGGCCATGACCAAAAGCTGTCCTATACTACTGGGCACATATCGCTTTATCTGTCCATCCACTTATTGCCATTCGTTATCACTTGTGTGGTGCGCATTGATCCACATTTCATCCAAACACACTATGCCATAATTTTCTTTGCGCGTTTCCCTTATTTCACGTAGGTATCTGCTTCTCATGGCTCCTAAATGCGGTTGCTCGCAAAGATTATTTCTACCGCCCTTGTACTTTCAAATAGTGAAGATAATGTCCTTATAATTTTCCACAAATTTGTTTTGGATAGCTCTATGTTATTGTTCTTTTATAATGCTGGATAATCCTGGATATAAAATCCAAAATGTTTATAGTTTTAGGAATCTCCGTGGCGAAGTGGTCAAGCCTTTTGACTCGGACTCCAAAGGTCGTGGGTTCGATTCCTTGCCGCATCCTTCGGTTCACGAGTTAAATTTTTCGGAGACTTATGTGGGTCGTCGCTAGAGCTATGGAGTTCGTGCTTTGTGTGATGTTTTCCGCGCTGCGGAAAGAGACCGAGCCATATGGGATAGAACCCGGTGCAATGAAGTCGACCCTGTCGTATATCAAGCGACTTTTTAAAGCATTTTTATAATAGATCGCCTTATGACATCTTTGTCAAAGCTGTCGACGAAATGACCGTTTACTCGAACCCAGTGCATGCATTGTTCTTTTTTTCGGAATTTGTAATAGTATAAAACAGTTTCCTGCGATCAGCTCCTTGACAAAAATATGTGTACAACGTCATAGCGATTCTTTGAAGTGTATAATTTCGCATTCAATCCCATTGAAAAATATTCACACATTTCAATGTTAGCGATAAGTGGTAAGATTTAAAAAAAAACAAAAAACATATTAATCAGGTTTCATGAAATAACCCACATTTTGAGACACCTCTGAATGAACAGTCCTAGTTTAAACAAAGCGGGTAGTTGGCATAAGGCCAGTCCCGTGAAAAAACGAACAATATTCAACACTGAGCGCTGATTGTCTGGCTACGCTGTAATACATTTAAAATCAAGTTATTCAATCTCAGAAGGCTGAAAGCTAAATCCAAAACTGACATCGACACCGTCAGAGAGCTCCTGTTTGCTGATGATTGCGCTCTATACGCCAACTCAGAGGCGGACATGCAACATAATGTTACAGCTTTCTTACATGCCTGTGCCAACTTTGGGCTCAATATCAACTTGGAGAAGACTGTAGTTATGTACCAGCCAGCTCCAGGGAATAATCATACTGTGCCGAATATCAAAGTGAATGGTCATAAACTAAGTGTTGTGGACAAATTCACCTATCTTGGCAGCACTGTGTCACAAGCTGCCACAATTGATGACGAAGTGAATGCAAGAATCTCCAAGGTCAGTGTGGCCTTTGGCAGACTGTACAAGAATGTATGGGACAGAACTGGAATAAGTCTGAAAACAAAGCTAAAAGTCTACAAAGCAATTGTATTATCCACACCGCTATATGCTTGTGAAACCTGGACTGTTTATCAGCGACACGCTAGGAAATTAAACCAGTTCCACACAGTCTGCCTAAGGAAGCTACTGAAGATTAAATGGCAAGACAAGATCCCAGACACTGAAGTCCTAGAAAGAGCGTCCATGCCCAGTATCCACACTCTACTATGAAGAATCAGATTCGTTGGGCTGGTCACTTGACTCGCATGCCAGATCACAAGCTCCCTAAACGAATTTTTTTATAAAGCGAACTGCTTTGTGTTAAACGCTCCCAAGGTGGCCAGAGGAAACGCTTTAAAGACATTCTGAAAATCTTTCTGAATGCTTTTGGAATTCATCATGACACCTGGGAGACTGCAATCAGAGACCTAAATTCGTGGCGTGCATCATTACACAAGGGTGCAGTCATGTGTGAGGCAACCAGGACTGCAAGAGCTGTAAAGAAAACGCAGGACAGAAAAACCACTGCAGGAAATCCTCCTCCAGAAACGTCAAGCATTCTTTGTCCACATTGTGAAAGAACAATTCGAGCCAAAATAGGCCTTATCAACCATCTTAGAACCCACGGCTCCATACTTTCAACCCCACTGGATGAAATGAATGGTCATCATCATTCTTGAAGGACAAACAACAACATTTAAAATTATGAATTTCATCTCAGACCCGTAAATTATATACCGCATATAAACAAACTTTGAAATCTGCTGCAAAATATCCGGAACAAAATTTTTTTTGTTGGGTGGACATAATGATAAGGTTATATACTAAATCTTATAATTTTCCCTCAGTTGGTTACTGAGATATGGATGTGTATATTGGCCCCCCCCCCCCCCAAAAAAAAAAAAAAAAAACGTACTATAGCAAACTGACTTTGCAAAAGGGAAACGTAGTGCGTAGTAGTTAGTGCACTAGCTTATACAAATAATTGTCTGAGGTCCCTTTCCCAGTTGTTCCTTTTGTGTCAGAAAGTACCGTCTATTATTATACTATTGGCACTAGAAATGTTTCATGGAAAGTAAATGGTGTCGGTGTGTTACCGACCATATCAACGTTTGTATATCCCGGATCATAACTAAAATGCAAGCGGAATTAATCGTTTTGTGCATTTTCTTTGTAGACAGCCAATGACAAGGAAGTTTCTCGATGTTTGCTCTAGTTCTTCTACATCATTACTGTTCATATTCAAGGTTTGCTTAATGACCCCTGTCCGCCGTGCTCATGGTCGGCTCCGTCTCATCTTCCAGAAATCATGACTTTTGGACCCTTTCTAAATCACTGTGATCAAAAGCGTGATATTTTTATGGGTCGATTTTGGTCAAGTCTTCAAAGATGTCTGTGTTGTACATAAAAATATAATATAATTACTTCATATTCAAACATAGGACGTGTGAAAAGTGTTAAACAATGCAGTGCTTAAAACACAATCTATTAGCAGTCTACAAATTCTATTAAAGGTATCTCTAGATTCTTGATTCCCCTTTAATTCCCCCTACCATATATTACACGTTCACATTGTGTCTTTTCCCGCATGTAGGGCGTTCTGAGAATTCTGCTGGGACATTTAGCTGGATAGCTTCGTGTGTGTGTGTGTTTTTTTTTTTCTGCAATCGTTCATAATTCATAATTTTTTAAAAGTCGCTTAAAAGTCGACAGGGTCATTGCACCGGGTTTTATCCCATATGGCTCGGTCTCTTTCCGCAGCACGGAAAACGTCGCACAAAGCACGAACTCCGTAGCTTTTAGTACCCACAGGAGTCTCCGAAACATTTAACTCGTAAACTGAAGGACGCGGCCCGGAATCGAACCCACAACCTTCGGAGCACGAGTCAAACGGCTTGACCACTTCGCCATATGAACTGATCCAGCGCCAAACAAAAAGTAAGTTTGGACAAACATGGTACACAGTCACATGAACAAGTAATATGTAAATAAAATGTAAAATAATGTAAATGTCCGTTCACTGAGAATCAAAAATATGGAAGAACCAGGAAACAAAACATATGACAAGATGACCTTAGTATAGCGATATATCTTCCGTCTGTCCAGACGGGATGTTACATTTGACGAGATAATATTCCTTGATGAATAAGTTAATTCATTGCTACAGTAAAGACGCATTTCCTCACGTTTCATTTTTATTGGTGTTATGGCATATGGTCTTCATAAACGTTATTGCCAGTCACCTTTTGTTTCCTTGTGACTTCTTGGAATGACTTCACCTTTTGCTTTAACTCTTTGAATGACCGACTCAGAATCGTAGCTATTGTAAAGTAAATACATTCCAACTAATCATCCATAAGAGGATGTCCGGTGCCATGTAAACGTTTCTTAACTCATCTGGAATCTGAATTCATTCATCATATGCCATGCCGATATGTTTGGGCGGTCATGTTTTGCCATCTCGCTCGATTACCAGAGTCGTGGATCAGCTCAGTGTTCTTGTCTCGACCATACCATGCGGCAAAGCCACCCAAGTATTTACTTCTCTGCCTTCTCCTTGTCGAAAAAAGTCTACCAACTCGCCAAAATTAAAAACTTCCTTGATGAGGACACAAGGAAACTATTCTATACTTCCCATATACAGACACACTTTGACTACTGCTCTACAATCTGGGACGGTTGTTCTAATTCAAACACCAAGCGACTTTACTCACTCTAGAAACGGGCCATTAGTCTAATTTATAACAAACATTTATCTGACAATCCTAGCTTGTATAAACGCCTTCAGTTACTACCACTCCGCAAACGCCTGCTTTTCAATAAAGCTAAACTAATTCACAAAATCCTGCATCGGAATGCCCCAAATTACCTTTGGCCATTGTTTAAATATAATGCTAGACACAGTAAACGTTTAAATATATTACACATTCCGAAGCCTAGGATTGATTTATACAAAACAAGCTTAACGTACTCTGCAGCTCAGCTGTGGAACAATCTTCCACAAGAAATCAAAGACATCACCAATCCCTATTCATATAATCGCAAATTACTCGAACACTATCTCAGTACGGATTACCTTCCCCCTTAATAATAGAGATAATAATAATAATAACAAAACCCTAGTATAACAGCCAGTCCCCTTTTGGAAGGCCAGTATATTCCACATGGCTAATAACAAGTGTCAGACCATTATCTAATATTACTGTGTCGTGTAGTTTTGATGTTCGCATTTTGCCCATGCCTTTATAATGCATATCTTTTATATTGTTGCTGTTCTCTGTTAGCCTTGAATGATGTGTGAATGAAATAATGTATGAAAGAGAGTGATAGAAGGGCAGAATGTTAGACGGGCCTGCGTGCCCAATTCTTAACCCTTTGAAAATAAAGTTTGTTCGTTCGTTCGTTCTCTTCCCATTGATCTTGCCTGTTGTTACCAAGTTCTCCAGTTTATTTCTTTTCATAACGTGTCCAGAAAATTGTGACGGTCTACGTCTAATTTCTCTTATCAGTTTACGGTTTTAATTTGTTTCTTGTGGGACTTGGTCATTGGTTTTTCTGTCTGTCCATGGTATTCTTTGCATTTTCCTTAGAAACCACATTTCCACAGCCATCAGATGTTTTTCAGCTTGTCTGCTAATTGTCCACGCTTCTCAACCGTACAAAAGTACAGGTTCTGTGTAGCACCGCAACACTCTTTTTCTCGTTGCAAATGACATCTTTTTATTGGTCAGTATGTTTTCTATCTTGCAAAAGACTAGCTTCGCCATGGCGATTCTTATTCTAATCTCTTCAACGCATCTCCCATCAGATGTTATGACTGTTCCGAGATAATTGTACTGATTCACTTGTTAAAGAATATTCCCATTCTGAATTAGCGCAAATTATAATTACAATGATCGATGGCGGGAAAAACGCACACAGATACCGGCGAACGTTTCGACACAAGTCTTTATCAATGAACAAGAAAAACAAAACAACAGAAACCAAAATAACGCAATCAAAAATAAAGAATCCTTAGCTTGAAAACTGACAATATAAGACAATATACCGAATTACGTTTCAGTTTTCAGCGAAATCTACTATTTTCCCCCTTATTATTTGATAAATACCTCCATAGAAACGCGCGTGTGTTACTGTGTGTGTAGTTACATTCGTGGAGCTTTCTAGTTGCAGTCTCTATTAATTCGGATTCCAGTCTCAGCTGAGCAGCATTTAACACCCCCCCCCCCCCCCCCCCCCCCCCCCCACCACACCTCGCCAACAAAGTTTCTCGATACCATCTTGCTCATATGCCGTGACATAATATGACATGACATGCGTAACATGCAACGTAACACATACCAGTATGTACAAGGGCGAGTCTTTTGAAACAAGTCTATTTTTTTCTGGTATTGATACTTAAATGTTTTGTTTTCTTTTATTTTCTTTTTTGGTAAAGATCTCTTTCAATTCACACGGAAACTTATCAGTGCTCACATCTTTACCCACCTTCTACGGCCCTTCCCACATAAATCAAACAAAGAGAAACTTAATTCCGTGCACGAACTACATAACACTGTCTAGGCTTCAAATGTGTGTACCAGAAGCAGGCATGTCATATTGCTTTTGTGAGTTTTCTCACTAAAGATGTAGCCTGGACAGCTGTAGCTCAGTGGCTACCATGCTTGTCTGCCGCCACGGTAATCATGTGTTCGAATCTCGATCGAGGTGGATGTTTAAATTGACTATAGCTCCAGGTCGAGCCAGACTAATATGGGTACTAAGAATTTTCTGACAAGTAAACGCGGTTGACGTGGTGCTGCCCACATTACCCATCTATACAAATATACGGCTGTCACCAGATATACATTATACCGTTAGATGTTTAAGACGCTCGTTCACATTACTTAGTTAGTTAGTCGACAGATCATCCTCATTGCACATCGAACCATTCAGTCCATAAGTGCTCGGATCCCCTCCTCAGCAAATCCCGCAGCGTGTAGCGGCTAACGACGCCAGTTCTGTGTTGATTTATCAATCTTCTTTGGCTTCCTGCGTAGTGTTCTTGTTTGGCCATCCCTCTTTTAATTTGTTGTTCTCGCAGTCTGGCCATGGTTGTAGATCATCAGTCATCACTTGGTTCACGCAAAAGTCTTACTTTTCGTAGAGCATTCAGAATGTCAGCCTGGTCCATGGCGCGTCCGCCCTCCACAGTAGCCTCACCTGCGAGCTTGTCAGCCCGCTCATTTTCTTGTACTCCCGCATGCCCTGGCACGAAGATGAAACTAATCTTTGCCAGCCGAGACCGCTCCAGAGGCAGCAACCATTCTCTTCGGATCGACCCCTCCTCTATCCTCTTGATCATGTTCATTGACTCGCTAAGGAAACATGCCCTAACATGTACTTCTGCCTCCACAGCAGCCGGATTTTCTTGTCTGCATTTTCTATCTAGTTGGATGTAAACTGAAAAGGATGTGCAGAAATCTGTTGGCACTTGTACCCACTCCTCGCCAGGTTCTAAGTCCTCAAGTGAACACACCTGTCTGTGTCTCGAGCCATGTTATTGCTTTACTTACTGCCATGACTTCCATAGTCAGGCTACTTGTGGTTTCAGCAAAAGCACCAGAGTCCTCCTTCACAATTCTCCCTCCGGCCCGAGCCGTAAAGGCCCATGAGCTTCTCACATGTCAGACGACCCGACCCATCTATGTAGATGACAGCATCACCGTCTAGCGAATTCTCGAAAATCAACGCCTGTACTTCAGCCTCCACAGCAGCCGGATTTTCTTGTCTGCATTTTCTATCTAGTTGGATGTAAACTGAAAAGGATGTGCAGAAATCTGTTGGCACTTGTACCCACTCCTCGCCAGGTTCTAAGTCCTCAAGTGAACACACCTGTTGAAGAATGTCTTCGGCTTGACCCATCCACGACCGTCCTCTTTTTAACCTGCTGCCCTTCACCTTCATAATTTCACTATGCAGTGGATGTTGTGTGTTTGCGTTAACTCTGAGGTAGGCGAGTGCCCTGCAAACTTGTATTCTGTCTTCAATGGTTGGAAAATCAAGAAGGTAGCGCATCGCCCTGCATGCTGTATCTCTTGTACTTCCAAGAATACACTTCAGAGTTCACTTATACACATAAGAGTTCACGTTACTTGCTACCATCAAGCTAAAATGCATGAATGAAATAAAGAGAATGTAAGAGATTACCTTCCTTTTAATTTATAATGACAGAAAGGATAACCCTTTGCATTAAAGTTATAATAAACATTTGCTTGAATGAAATATACGTTGAAGATAAAAAGGAAACATGCATGAATGTATAATTTATTTATGGAATACATCTGTTGCATATCCTTTTTACAGGACATAGCAGTCAAATACAGCATATTTGGCTGCTTGTTATTCCTGGGCAAGTTTACGTTCAATAGTTTGCAATTGCTTTTTGAACGACCGGTACTCATATCATTGTATAGAAACCAACGCAAAGCGGTCTGCTTCCAAATCGCCCACAGCCTTGTTTCGAACGCGGTATGTGGGATTACAAGTTTCATTCGTAACCCATTCGCCACAGATCCGACTATGCAATAAGGCGGTAAATAATAAGGTCACCATCAAGGCACTATTACAAATTACTTGATGAATGTTATATTGAAAACAATCATCTCATGTACGCTGAAGTAGTTCGTTATAGAATGCAACTCAGCTGCTTTCATTTATGTCCTACATGAAATGGCTTCTTCTTCTTCTTCTTCTTCTTCTTCTTCTTCTTCCTCTTCTTCTTCTTCTTCTTCTTCTTCTCTTCTTCTTCTTCTTCTTACATCTTCAAACGTCAATATGAATAAATCAAAAGAAAGCAACAGTCAATTTCAGCTTGTTGACATTTCCATAAACATTGTTTTCAGACTGAGCGGGTGTAGGCCAATAGTTCTCTCTGTTCTACATATGTTGGGCACTCCTGTAACAAATTTTTATCTGTCATTTTACCAGTTCCACAGGTACATTCAATGGTATCTCACATCTTTAGTTTATTAAAAATGTATTTCTCACTGTTGTGTTATGTGCGGAGTCTGAAGACTTACTTGTTCTCTCCGGTGAATACACGGACTAGTAATGCATTTTTTTTTTTTTTTTTGAATTTTTGGAATTTTTGCTGCTCGGTAATTCACTGGAGTATTTCATTCTCATTTGATTTCTAGGTATTTGAGTGTCTTTAGTGAAGCACCATAATTTCCTCGTCATCTTAAGTTTTTATCCTATTAAGGTAGTCGTAGTAATGTTGCGAATTCCTTGGACTGCCAGAGTAACTAACAACGATTGCCTGAAAGAGGCTAATGAAACTAGAACATATATACAACAATAAGAAAGAGACAAACAGCTTTCGTTGGTCATGTGATGAGAAGAGAGGCATTGGAGAACATCGTAACAACTGGAAAGATCGAGGGGAAGAGAGGCAGAGGCAGACCAAGAGAAATTATGCTGGACGGATTGAGCGATGGCATAGAGGAATATCATCGGCAGAGTTGATCCAGAACACCAAAGACCGAGATCTGTGGAGAGCCATGAACGCCTACGCCAGCTGGCAAGGCACTTGATGATGATGAAGGTAGTCGTGCATCCTTAACAATTCAGCACAATGTAGGATTTGTTGCCGTTACCGTGTGTGCCCTATTTATTTACTTATTTATTCTTTTTAATTTTTTAGCACTAGACTCGAGTTTCGCTCTCATTTGAGATCGTCAGTAGTGCATATCCTTGACCAGACCCGGAAACAAACCCCGGATCAATGGCGTGTGAAGCGGGTGTGTAACCACTAGACCACGCGGCACACGCTGGACACGGCCAAATTATCACAACAGAATATTACAACGTCACCCATGGTAGACTGTAGCTCAAAATTTGCCCGATCGCCGCTACTGACGTTCGTCAATCGATGTGGACCCGAACGATCAGGTCTTCTCACCAGCAAGGCACACCAGGCCGCCTAAAGTCCAACGAGCAATAATCAAATTGATTTATTTGGTTGTTTCGGGAGTTGAGATTTAAATATTGAGCACAGCCCACTACTGGCAACGCTGATCGTATTCTGGTATGAACTTAGACCTATCCACATTTATTTATTTATTTATTTATTTTTAACAGATATCACATTTGCATTGAACTGTCTTGAAACTGCATTTGGAAAAACACCTCAAAACGTTTGAGTAAAGGATCGTATTAATCGACAGTTAAACGACAAGCTGGCCGAAATAAGCGAAATCAGCTGAAATAAGCGAAATCAATTTTAGCAAAATTATATACTTACTTATTTTTCAAACACTGTCCTATATGTGCTGTCTGAGACGAATATTGCCAATGTCTGGGCTTACCAGTTAACTGATAAAATAACACACAGTTATACAGCTATATAGAACACAATTACGGAAAATAAAGGACATTGCGGCGACTGGCCTGTGTGTGTGTGTGTGTGTGTGTGTGTGTGCGTGTGTGCGTTGCGTGCGTGCGTGCGTGCGTGTGTGTGTGTTTGTACAACACATACACACAATAAATAAACAAAATAAACAAGACGGGTCACAAAATAAACAAAATAAATAAACACACATATATATAGAGAGAAGACACTACAATGACTACATTAAGGCATAAGAACATAATGAGATTATTGGTTACTATGCCTTAATGCATTCACTGTAGTGTTTTGCTACTGTAGTGTCCTTACCGTGTTTATATGTTGATTTGTGTATTTGTTTGCTAATGAAGACTATTCTCCGCAACGTCCTGTGTTTTCCGAAATTGTGTTGTGTAAAGCTTCATTACTTCGTGTTGTTTTATATTGTCTACATTTTCACAGCTTTACCTTAGTTCCACTAATTTTATTCAGAATAACTAACAACGATTGCAAGGAAAAGTACATTTGATGCAGTTACAGTGCAAACCGCTTAAGGCCATCACAGATGTGGCGAATTTCTGTTGTGAAGAACAATACTGTATTTACGTTGTAATGCGTTAATATATGCTTGAACTGTTATAAGAGGAATTTCTTGTAAGAAGAACTATTTCTTGGGTTCCCAGGTGAGTTAGCCTTATCAGGTCTGTACTGTATAAAAAAAAAGAGACAAACATTTTTGGGGGGTCATATAAAGAGAAGATATTAACTGGAGGACACGGACAGAACACGAACTGAAACGATCCGCGGTAGAAGAGGCAGAAGCAGACAAAGTAAAATTATGTTGAATGGTCTAAGACGTTGGCAAGGTGGAATAACATAAGAATTACTTTCAGAGCACCAACGACCGAGATCTGTGGAGAGAACACCAACGACCGAGGTCTGTGGAGAGAGCACCAACGACCGAGGTCTGTGGAGAGAGCACCAACGACGAAGATCTGTGAAGAGAGCACCAACGACCGAGATCTGTGGAGAGAGAACCAAAGGCCGAGATATGTGGAGTGACGTGAATGCCTACGCCATTTGACAAGGCACCTATGATGGTGATTTTAAAAAAAATAACAATAACAACAACAACAACAGCTTCAAAACGGCCCATATTAGACAGTCAAAGCAATGTTTTTCCGTATTGAATTTGAATAACGAAGAAACAAACCATAGATTGTACGATTTATTGCCTCGCACATTATTACCTGCAGCGAAATGTGCCATGCAATAAATCGTACAATCTATGGTTTGTGTCTTCGTTATATTAGACAGTGTCAAAAATAAGTTGAATCCACTATTAACACAATTATTCTAATGTTCATTATTACCATCGTTCATTTTTTCATATCGCTGGTAATGTATCGGCATTATCGTTTGACATTTCTTATTATTTCTTGTTTTAATGGTTTGATTAGTATTTTGTTTTCTTTTTAAACCTGAAAATAATATTTATAATTAAATGATCATTAGCAGCCGTACTCATATTTATATAATTTTGCTACTCCACCCAGCTATTTTCATTTTAATAATGTGTAGTTATTATAACTGTGTAATGTATTATATTTTCATTTTATTGTTGCTTATATAATGTTTGTGTGTCGGTCATTTAATACACCCACATAATAGTCAACCTGCAGACAAACATTTGGAGTCAGACGAACAATCTAGTTATCAACAATAGCAAATGCTGACATGTTAATTCAATAATAAACAACAATTTTACTAACACTATACAATTACTACAATAGAGAATGATGTCAAGGATGATGAGGATAAGGAAGAAGAAGAAGTAATAGGAAGAAGAGGTGGGGGGAGGAGACAAGGAAATAGAAGGAGGAAGAGTTTAGTGAATAAAATGTTATAAAAGATATACCTACGCGATATTTTGTTTTAATCGGACTACTTTTCGGATGCCGTGATATGCATTCATTTATTTTATCTAATGTTTTGTTTTTCGTGTTCGTTTGTGAAGACTTCAGTGGAAACGTCCGCCTGTATTTGTGTGTGTGTTTTCCATTTCGTCAAGCTGCATAGTTCTATTTTGTGTTTTTATTTGGAATCTCAGTATACCTACATATGTATAAGGTTTCACACATACAGACGCTTACTGCATTGTTCTCTCAGAAACTGCTGAACTAGCATGGTTAAAAAATAGACACTAGTACTAAATCACAGATACAATAATGAAATACTTTACTAACAAAATCAACACTTTCGCGATATTGAAAATAAATAACAACTAAGTGTCATAGAGACCATACAGTGGTGTAGACAAGAACAGATTTGTTGTAAATATCAAGGAACAAGACATAAAATACCCCGATATAAATAAGATATGCTGTGTAAAAAGCAGTTCTCTTGATTTATGCCTGCTGCCTATTGTGAAATCTAATTTGCTCTTTCTTTCTGTTATTTTAAATCCCGCTCTGTGGACGCCAATTACTACCGATTTATTGACCAATCCAATTGTAGCTTATAAAGTATAATGCCCGCATAACCATTTTCAGTCATTTCTACATGTAATATATATATATATATATATATATATATATATATATATATATATATATATATATATATATATATATATATATATATATATATATATATAAGTAAATACAAAATATAGACAAATAAACTCACCACCATAATCCAATAATATCAGCTGGAAACATCAACAAAAGGTAGAGACGGGTCACCACACTTTGTGTGCGCATGTCGGCACCAACATATGTTGTTTATCGCTCTCAGGGGCCCTGTAGACCTCGCCAGTTGCCTCGTACTTTTCAACCAAATCTGACTTTTCCCTTCCCGAGGAAGCGTATTTTCTACCTTGTTTAACCTCTTCCCATAGTTTGTAGATGCCGTATTTTCTATTTTATGATATTTTTTCTTCCTTTTCAAGAATGGCCGCTTGCCAGGTTCTGTTTCCAAATCGAAGACGTTGTTTAGTAAACGAAGTCGAAATAATTTACATAGCGAAGAATGCAGATCACGTCGTTACTTCATGTATCCATATTATATGTTTATATTCGCCTTCAAATACACAAAACGTTTCTGTAAGCAACTGCGAGTTCAAGGAATGCACACGCCTATCAGTCTTAGAAAATCCTATCGATCATCAATTGCTATGTATTTTGAAATGTCTATTTTGAAGGATAACGGACTAGTTGAGGTTGTTCGTGCTGCTACATACCTTTTCATAGTAATGCGGTAGCAAGGAACTTATCGTGTTCCGTCTACTCTGGCTGCAAAGTTTGCGGTGTCATTCCAGTTTCATCTCCAATAGTTTATACCCCGTGTACAGATGACGTTTTATATTAATACAATAATAATGTATCGTCAATATTGAGAACCGTGTTTAGGCTTTTTTGTTATTCAACACTTGCTTGTTCTAATGATGATTTTCCGCGTCATTCACAATATCTTATACCTCTTTAGCAGCAGTGTGTTTCCTCCCCAATGTTGTGTTCGACACGCATTTGCAATCGAGCTCCAGATAAAATAGTTTAGGTATGATCATTGGCTGCGCTCATCCTTATTACACTGTAATCTGGGATCATCAAGTGCAGCGCCTTTAAATGTTTAAGAACGTGACTGCGTTTCTATGGTTTATTGAGAATCCTTTACTCATTTTCTTATCAATGTACGATTGAAAGGTCAGTTATTTTACACTGGTTTAAGTAACGATATGAATAAAAACATTTTAAAATTATAATAACGACAAATAAAACAGTGAAAACATAAACGGTGTCTTCGCAAATGCCGGTATCGTGTTTTCAAAAGCTAGGAAATCATGTCTGCCCGTAAAAAATATGTGTTGTCTGTTTCGACAATATGATACAGATTTAAACCATTTACCAATGTCTGGTTATTCACTAAATTGCTGTCTCTCTAGGAGCGCTGGCTCTTAAATTTGATGCTGGGATAGTGGATTTATTCCTTACACTAATCACTTGGACTGTTCCTTCAGGCAGCAAAGGCAAACTATTGAACGAAAAATTACCTCAAACATTAACCTGGGGTTGATGGCAAAGTCCTGTAAAGGATATGCAAAGTTTTTTTTAATCCACTGTCAAACTCCACTTCTCAACTTCTTGTTATATCTGCAAATGTCTAGTTACTCAACACTAGACATTAAATGTCTAATTGGTTAACTCTAACTTTGATTGATTGATTGATTGATTGATTGATTGATTAATTGATTTAGGGACCGACATCACGGCATTCGGGGCATTCCCATAAGCGCTCCGTCCCCACCCTCAGAAGCCAGCGAAGAGTTCCAACCCCAATAGTACCAGTAGCAATCTGATTATATGTGCGTCTCACCTTTCCTCTAATACTCGAGCAATCGGCCAAGATCCCCATCATCATTCTCGCTGTCCGCATTCTTGCCAGACCATGGTGATCCATTTGCCCCTCCGAGGTGTACACGTGCTCCCACAAGGCCGCAACCACGTCTGCCTTATCATGCATCAATACTCCACCAAGTTTTGCAGAACCAGCCAATCTGTCTGCCTGTTCATTCCCCAGCACACCAGCATGCCCCAGAGAAAGATCCAGATGATGCTTGCCACCCGTGACTTCCGAAGCGAAGCAAGCCACTCTGCACGAAGCTTGCCTGTCCTCACCCTACTCAGCATGCTTTCTGAGTCAGTTACAATCACGGTGTGTGTGTGTGTGTGTGTGTCGTATTCCCTATCCAGCGGAAAGCTGCACCTGAATGACCTCCACCTCCATTCTTAAGCTAGATGTTGTGGTATCATATGCCAGGCTCTCCTGCACCAAACTACATGAAACAGACATGCGGCTTAACTTTGAATGTCTAGTTAGTCAACTCTGGACTTCAATGAGTAGTTGGCAACATTGGACTTTGAATGTCTAGTTAGTCAACACTGGACTTTGAATGTCTCGTTAGTCAAATCTGGGCTTTGAATGAGTAGTTGGCAACACTGGACTTTGAATGTCTAGTTAGTCAACACTGGACTTTGAATGTCTAGTTAGTCAACACTGGACTTTGAATGTCTCGTTAGTCAAATCTGGACCTTGAATGAGTAGTTGGCAACATTGGACTTTGAATGTCTAGTTAGTCAACACTGGACTTTGAATGTCTCGTTAGTCAAATCTGGACTTTGAATGAGTAGTTGGCAACACTGGACTTTGAATGTCTAGTTAGTCAACACTGGACTTTGATTGATTGATTGATTGATTGATTATAGGAACCGACATCACAGCATTCGGGACATTCCCATAAGCGCTCCGTCTCCATCCTCAGCAGCCAGCGAAGAGTTCCAACACTAATAGTTCCAGTAGCAATCTGATTATATGTCCGTCTCGCCTTTCCTCCGAGCGCCGAGCGTCGGCCAGAACCCCTCGTCACACCACGTTGTCTCATTCTTACCAGACCATGGTGCTCCATCTGCTCCTCCGAGGTGTACACGTGCTCCCACAAGGCCGCAACCACGTCTGCCTTGTCATGCATCAATACTCCACCAAATTTTGCCGAGCCAGCCAATCTGTCCGCCTGTTCATTCCCCAGCACACCGGCATGCCCAGGAGAAAAAGATCCAGGTGATGCTTACTACCCGTGACCTCCGAAGCGAAGCAAGCCACTCTGCACGAAGCCTACCTGTTCTCACCCCTTCTCAGCATGCTTTCTGAGTCAGTTACAATCACAATGTGTGTATGTATCGTGTTTTCTATGTACACCAGCGGAAAGCTGCACTGACCGCCTCCACCTCCCATTCTTAAGCTAGATGTAGTGTTATCATACGCCCAGGCTCTCCTGCACAACGCCGACCATTAGTTTTTGCCAGAAAACCCCACAGCACTTCTCCTACCTCTCAACACTGACCATCCGTGTAGATAATCACATCACCGGGGCGAGAATTTGTCATGAATTAGTTGCTGAATTTCCACTCTCCGTGGCCCTATGCTCCACTCCCTGCACTCCCCGGTTCAATGTTATTACCTACTCTGCTGCACAAGGTCCGGACTGCACCTGGCCTGGCAACTCCTTCTGACCCACTCCTCTCCTCGCCTGATGTTCTCCAGGGGCCCACCCTGTCCTGACGTATCCTCCCGCTGAGCCATCCATGATTTCCCTCTTTCAGTCTCTGACCTTAACTACTCCGCGCATCATGCAACGTGACAAACGGGTTTTGATCTGTGTCTGCAGCTACTCTGGAGCTTTTGATGTCTAGTTAGTCAACAGACTGGACTTTGAATGTCCTCCGTTAGTCACATGATTCTGGACTTTTGTGAGTAGTTGCAACACTGGACTTTTGAATGTCCTAGTTAGTCACACTGGACTTTGAATGTCCTCGTTAGTCAAATCTTGACTTTAGATGAGTAGTTGGCAACAGCTGGACTTTGAATGTCTTGTTAGTCCAACACTGGACTTTGATGTCTCGTTAAGTAAATCTGGACTTTTGAATGATTAGTTGGCACACTATACCTTTTGAATGTCTGGTTAGTCCAACACTGGAATTTACATGTCTCGTTATTCAAATCTTGGACTTTGACTGATATTGGCAACACTGGACTTTGAATTCTGAATCTAACAAGAAAGATAAAAAGAACTTTTGGAGTTTTGGACAAGAAATGTTTATTTGAGGCTGCAAGGGTAGGTAGGACAAATAGTATCGTAACATATTATTAAAGCTGAGGTAAAATAAACAATATAAAAACGATACAAAAGTGTTTTGGTTTTTTGTTATACTTTGGACATAAATACTGTTACTGATTATGCAAACTGGTTACATTCACAGGAAAATGAAAAACGGGATGTCGAAGAAACAACTACATAAAACAAGCATGCGACAGCTACATCACGCAGATATACAAGAAACAATTACATCACACACATAATCAAGGAATAATTACATCACACAGACATGCACGAAAACCACATCACACTGACATGCAAGAAACACCACATCACACTGACATGCGAGAAATAACTTCATCATACAGATATACAAGAACAACTACATCACACAGATATACAGGAAACTACACACAGACATACAATAACCAACTACATCACACAGATATACAAGAACAACTACATCACACAGATATACATGAACAACTACATCACACCGATATACAGAACAACTACATCACACAGATATACAGGAAACTACACACAGACATACAATAACCAACTACATCACACAGCCATACAAGGTCAACTACATCACACAGATATACAAGAAACGACATACAGGCACAGGAAACAATGACATCACACAGGCATACAATAAACGATGACGTCACCACACTACACTCAACAAATGACATCCACAGTCATTCATGCAAGAACATTGAACTTCAGACGTTAGCTGAACTGATGAGATTTGTTTAGAGTGGGGAACAGTAGAAATGTCCTTGTGATCACAAGGTTAAGAGCGCTCGCTCTTAAACTTTTGATTCGCTCACCCCTACATCGTCATTAAGATGGACATATACGTTGTCTTCTCGTTCAGAAAGCAAAGGCAAACTACTGAACATACAAGTGCCTAAACATCTACATGAGGTTGACTTGACCGTCCTGCAAAGGATACGCAATCTTGTCAAAGGATATATTATCAGATGACTATAACACTTGTTATGGGACTGAATAACATAATGATTATGATGATATGATGAAAATAATTATGATGATGATAATGATAATGATTGTAATGATCATGATGATGATCACTAAAAAGTTAATCCAAAAAGAAGAAAAAAAATTAATGAAAGGGGAGGGAAAGACAGACACAGTAGATACTTAGTAATTTTCATCTATCCACACACAATCTAATTTACGGGTACTGGGGTTGCCAGGCAGCGATTTATGAAAAGGGACTATTATTAATGGTTGATGAGCCTGCAGCGGCTATCAAGCTGATTCTTTTCATTTCAATTCACATAAATACGCATCTTATTTTTTTAAATAATTGGGGATTAGAACCCAGGTCTTCTCATTTAAAGGGTCCGTATTCTAACAGCTCGGCCTTTCATTTCTCTTGGTCCATACGTTACCTTTATCATCCCCCTACTCCGTGGCCAGTTTTTTTTTTTGGACTGAAATGTATACTTCTCGTACTCGACTTGAGGACGTAAATTATGAGTACCTCGAAGTCGGAGTTAGTTCGCCTGATGGCGAGAGACACTGGTAGTAGGGAAAGCTAATCCACATGCAAGGAATCGGTCCAGTGTACTTAAAGTAGTAGCATGTGTATGGACTAAGCTTGAGTTCAAAGTGAGCAAACGCCAAAAACGTATAATAAAGGCGTTCATCATCATCATCATCATCATCATCATCATCATCATCATCATCATCATCATGTGCCATACCGATAAGCGTGGGCGGTTATGTTTCACACGATCACCAGAGTTGTGGATAAAGCCCTGTGTTCTTGTCGACCACAGTACGTGGCCAAGCAATCCAGGTATTTACTTCACTGCCTTCCCCCTTGTTCTTTTCCCATCAATCTTGTCAGATGTCACTAAGATCTCCAACTGATCTTTTCTCATAATGTATCCAAAAATTGTGACTGTCTACGTCTAATTTCTCTCATCGGTTTATGGTTTTCATTGTTTCTTGTAGGAGCTGGCCATTAGTTTTTCTGTCTATCCATGGTATTTTTTGCATTTTCCTTAGAAACCACATTTCCACAGCCATTAGATGTTTTTCAGCTTCTCTGCTCATTGTCTGCGTTTCACATCCATACACAAGTCCATAAAGGCGTTAGTTAATACCCCAAAAAATATCCAGAATATTTTTTCATGCAGAAGATAAAAGAACGAATGGAGACGGACTGTATCTGCAGCAAAGAACCTCAATGGCTCGGAACGCTGACGAGAAGAAGAAGAAGAAGAAGAAGAAGAAGAAGAAGAAGAAGAAGAAGAAGAAGAAGAAGAAGAAGAAAGAAGATAACAGAAAACCAAATCATTGCTTGAAAAAGTCAAGAGCTGATGTCGACAGTGTTCAGTGCTAGTGTTAGTTACACTCAAGGAAGACACACAGATCATGTGAATGACATATAAACAGGACACGTAAAGAAGAGAAAAGTACACGAGAAGTAAACACTCACAAAAGACATGTGGACATAAGTATATTTAAGAGGACATACCTTACGAAACTAGCCGAGGGCGACGGTTCATTTGTAGGTTGGCCTAGCCCTAACGTGTTATGACGTCGATTCTTTAACCCAGGGAACCAATAAAGGATCATATCGAGTCGTTTTTTCCATAACCTGTACCCCCGTTCAACCTCAAAAAAGAAGTTATAATTAGGGCCCATCCCAGCTTAAGATTAATAATCCTGTGACCAAATCAGCCACTTTTCGGATAAAAATTTCAAAGGGAGTGTTGTCCATAGGAGATTATCTACAGACTGGGGCGATCTTGTGAGCGACAGATAATGCTTGAGACCTGTTGCATCCGAGATGGTAACTATCTAATATGATTATATAATGTGTCATTTTTTAGTTTCTTGGGCTTAACAATCGATATCATGGACCCTCCAGGGCATACTTCACGAAACTGGTCTAGGGAGATTTGTCATCTATGGGTTTTCATGAAGAGCCAAGATGTTGATTCTTAAACCGGAGAATGGACATACTTGACAATAAGATGGGGCATCTTCTTCCCAGTCTACCTCCAGATGGTGCATCTTCTTTCCAGTCTACCTCGCGATGGGGCATCGTCTTCCTAGTCTATCTCCCGATGGTATATCTTCTTCCCAGTCTATCTACCGATAGTGCATCGTCTTCCTTGTCATCATTCTCTGTTTCTCGTCAGATGGTACATCTTCTTACCAGTCTATCTACCGAAGGTTCATCTTCTTCCCAGTCTATCTCCCGAGGTTAACACCTTCTTCCAATTCATCTCCCGATGGTGCATCTTCTTCCCAATCTAACTCTCTTCTTCTCAGTCCGTCTCCCGATTGAGTCTTCTTCTTCCTAGTCTATCTCTTGATGGTGCATCTTCTTCCCAGTCTATCTCCTGATTGTGTATCTTTTTCCTAGTCAGCATTTCCTGTAACTGGCCAGATGGTATATCTTCTTACCAGTCGATCTCCCGATGGTGCATCTTCTTCCCAGTCTATATCTTGATGATAACTTCTTCCCAGTCTACCTCCCGATGTGCTTCTAACATCTAGACCACTGTCTTCCCCTTGCATGTTCGCCTTCCACCATTTCCACCAGTATATTTTCTCTATTGTATTTGTCCAGCAGAGAGTTATGTCTCCCTTTATTCTCAAAATAGTCACCCACAAATCATAATTAAAGATGAAGACATTGAAAGTGACACAAATATTGAATATCTCGGCTCCATAAACAACATTAATTCGGGTGTTAAAACGAAGAATAATTAGACAGGTCATAGAAATGCAGAAATTAACCAGTATTAAAAACTTGTGGCACAACACCAGTAAACAAACTGAAGTGCCATTTTTGGCAACATGCGTCTGGCTAATGACAGACAACATACGCATGCCAGCCTTAGACCGTTTCGCAATTACTAAAGAAGAACATTGGTGCTTTAGAACTTAAATACTTAAATTCGAAGTTCAAATGAAAACCTTAAAAGTATGATACAAATTACAATAATCATGTCATTGTCTTATAACCTGTCAATGTTGTTAAGGATGTCAAGATGGCTAAGCACGTGACATCACGATTCAGACGAACACAGTCACGTCATAAGGACAGTTTAAAGATGGCCGCCCCAATTTTGACATGCACGAAAGCGGAGCAGCTTTCTTTATCCGATTTTTGATCAGTAACGGGAAGGAGGTGGAACGTATAGAAATTCATCGGCGAATAAAGGTCCTGTATGGTGAGGCATGCCAGTCAGTCTAGCAAGTGTATGCTTGGAGTAGAGAGTTTCAGAAAGGCGTGACTTCTGTGACAGACTGTTCACAACCGGATTAGGAATACCGAGTAGTGACACCAGAGAATTTTTTTCCAACAGATATCCAAGCACTTTATTCGGCGCTGGAAGACTTGCATTGAACTAGTGGTGACTGCATAAAAAAAAATTATACATTGGTTCTTTATTTTTTCCAGTATGTACCTCCGCCCCTCAAACAATAATAATTAAGGTTTTTATTTGAAGCCACCTTGTATTACACAATTCTTAGAATACCGAGCACTAAGAAGAACGAAAATACACAATCAATCTGGCTCATAAACAACAACATGTGTTGTAAACTGAAATATGTTTTCATATGGTCAAACATTAATTGAAGCCAAGATCACTGAAAGAAGAAGCGAAGCTTACACCAGCACGACGATGGACACAGTACATTGAAGATGCACGAAGATGGACACAGAATAGTGAAGATACATGAAGATGGACACAAGACATTGAAGATACATGAAGATGGACACAGAATAGTGAAGATACATGAAGATGGACACAAGACATTGAAGATACATGAAGATGGACACAAGACATTGAAGATACATGAAGATGGACACAGGACATTGAAGATGTACAAAGATAGACACAGGACATTGAAGATGCACGAAGATGGACACGGGGCACTGAAGATGCAAGAACGTGGACACAGGACAGTGAAGATGCAAGAACGTGGACACAGGACAGTGAAGATGCAAGAACGTGGACACAGGACAGTGAAGATGCACGAAGATGGACACAAGACATTGAAGATACATGAAGATAGACACAGGACATTGAAGATGCACGAAGATGGACACAGGACACCGAAGATGCACGAAGATAGACACAGGGCATTGAAGCTGCACGAAGATGGACACAGGACACTGAAGATGCACGAACGTGGACACAGGACAGTGAAGATGCACGAAGATGGACACGAGACATTGAAGATACATGAAGATAGACACAGGACATTGAAGATGCACGAAGATGGACACAGGACACTGAAGATGCACGAAGATGGACACAGGACACTGAAGATACACGAAGATGGACACAGGACATTGCAGTTGCAAAAATATGGACACAGGACATTGCAGTTGCAAGAAGATGGGCACCGAACATTGAAGACATTTTAGGCATGAAAATGCAGGAGACAGGGGAACTGGGCAAAGTACCGAGTATCATTTCGGTGTGTCATGATAACGTGGACGTTCTGTAAAAGGCCTGGGACATGATGAAGATAATGATGATGTTTCTATCATCCTAAAAGATTGTATTTGCCGAATCTTGATCTCATGAAATAGTTTTCTTCAGTCTTAGTTTAGTCATTAATTCTTCTTTATCATGTTATCGTACACAAAAGTACACAAAAGAACGCCATCAGTGTTACCTGAGAAGATCTACATTGTTATCAGTCATCCAGAACAGAACTGGTGTCGTCAGTCGCTACACGCTGAGGGAGATAACTGAGGAGGGGATCCGGGCACTTAACAACAAACAGATGTTGTGCAATGACGATGATCTGTAGACAATATCTTTCTTCAAACTGCTTGGTCTTAGTACATCACTCTATATATTAGACTACCAAAGCACTGAAAGGTGCATAGCGAAAATTAACTCGTGATTTACTTAATCAATGTATTGTCTCGATCAAGGTGCGCAACATTCCAGCGATTATTTCGAATGTTATGGTGCTCAACGTTCTCACGAGTGTTTATAATTATATTTTGCTTAGTGTCACTGCGAGTATTTATGATTTTATGGTGCGCAATGTTCGCAAGAGTATTTCTAATTTTAGGGTGTTCAACGTCCATGCGATTATTTTTAATTTTAAGGTGTTCAGCGTTCACGAGTGTTTCTAATTTGATTGTGCGTAACGTCCCAACAAGTATTTCTAAATTTATGATGCTCAACGTTTAAAGTAGTATTTCTAATTTGACTCTGCGCAACATTCCATAAGTATTTCTAGTATTAAGGTGAGAAACGTTTCATTGGTGTTTCTAGTTTTAAGGTGAGTAACGTTCCACGAGTATTGCTAGTTTTAATTTGGACAAAGTTCCACGAGTATTGCTAGTTTTAATTTGGGCAAAGTTCCCACGAGTATTTCTAGTTTTAAGGCGAGCAACATTCCACGAGTATTTCTAGTTTTAAGGCGAGCAACATTCCACGAGTATTTCTAGTTTTAAGGCGAGCAACATTCCACGAGTATTTCTAATTTTAAGGCGATAGCAAAACATTCACGAGTATTCTAGTTTTAAGGCGAGCAACATTCCACGAGTATTTCTAGTTTTAAGGCGAGCAACATTCCACGAGTATTTCTAATTTTAAAGTGCGCAACGTTCCACGAGTATTCTAATTTGAAGGTATTCAAAGTTCCTGTGAGTTTTCTAATTGTATGGCACTCAACGTTCCGCGAGATGGCCTTGGTTATCTCGTTTATTCGAGAAGGCTAGACACCAGGTGTATCACTGTAATCCATGCTTGAGTATCAGGATCCTTGCTTCAAAAGCTGAGATCATAGCACATCGGAGAACATTCCTAGATGATAAGTTTTCAATAGCAAAAAGGTATATATTATAATTGTTCCAGTAAGAAACTGTTTGTAAACCAATTCTCACTAACTTCCTTCAAAAGTCTCTCCTTTCTGGGACACAATTAAATCCAAATGTAATAATTGTCGATTGTTTATCTTCATCTAGTATATTGTTTTAAAATTGCAGTCTTAAAAATAGTCTTTAGAATGTTTCCGGTGTCCATACTGAGTATTCCAACTTTTAGCGCTTTTTAAGTCCACATATCCACTTTGTCTAGGTATAACCAACTATCCATAGTGAACGCAAAGATCAAACAGATCATTAGAGATCCAACAGATGTTTACTGTTGGATTTTCCCCCAGGCCATGCTGGGGTGGTGGGAAACGAGCATGCGGGCAGATTGACCTGGTATGCACCACTCAGAGGTGTATTGCAAACGTGATCGGGATCCTTTGAGACTGTGTGTCTAGTGCGAAATAACAGACAAATTACGGCCTGGAAAGAATTGTGCTGCACGGAATGACCAGAAAATCCGACCCACACACAGAACCCTGAGGAAAGGCCAGATGAAAGTTTAATCACGACTGTAACCGCTACCGTTGTATTGGGACTCTTCGCTATCTGTTGAAGCTGAAATGCAGCACGTAAGGAAATGTCCTGAGTTCTTGACTCAGCTAACCTCAAGAGGAAGTCGAGAAAAGTAACACCGTAGATCGCCTGAGCATATCGTATAAGACGACTAAAGTGAGTTGGTCTGAGATTGGCTATGTCACACCGTCTCATCTCATCTCATCTCATCTTGTTCCTCTTGTACCTTGCGGTGTCGAGGTGAAGTATAAACAGCGAGAGAGTGCCCGTTTATAGGTTTCATGTATAGAGATTCCCATGGACTCAGCAATTCCCTCTGTCCATCATTTACGTGGTCAGCCTCTTCGGCTGCTTCAATTTGGTCTGTACATCAGTGCTTGCGTGGTATACTGTTACTTGGTAACCTAGTTTCATGGCCAAACCATTTGACTTGCTACCTTCTATTAAAATTTAGTGCTGCTATAACCCTCACTTTAGTCCTGATTTCTTCATTTCTAATTTTCCCCTTTTCTTGATACATTGAGTATTCTTCTCTGGAATCACATTTCTGTTGTTGTGATTTTTCTTTTCTCTTTTTCTGTCATTCTCCAGGTTTCGGAATTGGTAGCATAGAGTTGGTAGGAAGACTGTATTGTAGAGAGCTTGCTTATTAACAATTGATACTTGTTTGTTCCTTAGTGCAATTTATCCAATGAGTTAGTTTGCCTTATTGCATCTATTTTCGATCTCGTCTCCTGATTCAACAACATCAACATCAAGTGCCCTGCCAGCTGGCGTAGGCGTTCATGGCTCTCCACAAATCTCGGTCTTTGATGTTCTGGATCAACTCTGCTGATGACATTCTCCATGCCACCATCTCAATCCATCAACATAATTTCTTTTGGTCTGACTCTACCTCTCTTCCCCTCGATTTTTCCAGTTGTCACGATGTTATGCAATGTCTCTCTTCTCATCACAGACCAAAGAAAGCTGTTTGTCTCTTTCTTATTGTTATATATGTGTTCTAGTTTCATTAGCCTCTTTCAGGCAATCATTGTTAGTTACTCTGGTAGTCCAAGGAATTCTCAACATTCGTCTCAAAAACTACATCTCTGTTGCTTCTACGTTCTTCCTAATTTGTTCATTTACATTCCAAAACTGCTTCTATATAGCATTTCAGCACTCTCTTAGCAACTATTGATATTTTCTGATTAGCCATTTGATTATATTATCCTTCCTTAGTAGTTGAAGCTCTTTACTTGTTTCAGGGAGTGTTCTTTTAGATGAATCTTTGTTGTGTTTTGTTTTATTTGGTTATGGTAATTACCTCTGTTTTATGGTGCTAATTTTCATGTTATGTTTCATACACACTTCGTTTAGACTATTCATGTGGTCTTGTAATTCTGCTTCTAATTTTGCTATTAGTGCTTGATAGTCCGCAAACAGGAGATCTTTAATGGTGTAATTTGCCGTTGGTTCTTCTCCAGTGTTCTATTCGTCATGCGGTGTTCTTGCGGTCTCTGGTTAGCTGGTTTCTTTATATTTGCTGTCTATATAGGTATCACACCGTAGAAGAAGAAGACGTTTAGTCAACATACAACCAACCAACAAAGTACTTGGCATGCGTAGCTGTGAACCAGGATTTTCATAGAGAAAAGAGGAAGATTCTCTTCGTAACCTCCAACTCCAGCATGTCCTGGACAAGTCTGATTCCTGACTGTGTCCCATGCCATACTATTCCCGAGAGCCTCGGTAGCGTCATGTCGAGACGCTCACCTGCCGGCCCAATGGTCATGTATTCGCTCGCATAGGAGCAAGTTCGATTTTTCTTTTAATTTATCGGGGTTTCCAATTCGACCCAGTCTAAAATGTGTACCAGGATAGACTTGGGAAGTAAAGGAAGCCAACGTGAATATACACACAGCACCCACCGAGAGCCGATTAGTCTTTTAAAATATGGCTGTTAGCACCTCATACCCAATGCGCTTTATTTCATGTCGTCTCATCTTGTTCTTTCTGTACCTTGCGGTGTCCAGGTGAAGCATAAACAGCAGGAGAGTGGCCGTTTATAGACTTCATATATCGAGATTTCCATGGACTGTGTTATTCCCTTTGTGCATCGTTTACGCGGTCGGCATCTTCTTTAGTTCCATTTGGTCTGTACATCATTGCTTGTTGTGGTATACTGTCAGTTGGTAGCCTAGTTATGTGGCCAATGCGCCTATGCGCCTTAAAGCGTGTAAAGAGGGTCCTTTACTGTACTACATCTTACGTACACAGTCTGGTCAAGTGAGAACGGATGATGTATCTGGAAGTCTCTCTGCTGTTTTTTTTTTTAAATTTAATGTTCTGTAATCGCGAGAAGCTGAGCTGAAAATGTAGTACTGTAATTTATCTCATAGAATTCGACAAAAATTATAAATGAGACTAGTTAGTTGGTTAGTTAGTTAGTTAGTTAGTTAGTTAGTTGGTTGGTTGGTTGGTTGGTTGGTTGGTTGGGTGGTTGGTTGGTTGGGTGGGTGGTTGGTTGGTTGGTTGGTTGGTTGATTGGTTGGTAGGTTAGTTGCTTAGTCGACAGATCATCCTCACTGCACATCGAACCATTCAGTCCATAAGTGCTCGGATCCCCTCTTCAATAAATCACGCAGTGTATAGCGGCTGAGGACACCAGTTCTGTGTTGGTTTATTAATCTTCTTTGGCTTCCTGCATAGTGTTCTTGTTTAGCCATATTAACTTGCTGTTCTCGCAGTCTGACCATGGATGTAGATACACACTCATGACTTTGCTCTTGCTAACAACTTACTTCTCGTAGAGCATTCAGAATGTCAGCATGGTCCATGGCTCGTCCACTCTCCACAGTAGCCTTACCTGCAAGCCTGTCAGTCTGCTCATTTCCTTGAACACAAGCATGCCCTGGCACAAAAATGAAACAAATCTTTGCAAGCTGTGACCATTCCAGAGACAACAACCATTGTCTCTGGATCCACCCCATCGCTATCTTCATAACAGGAGACTATCTCGCTCTTAGTGAAAATATAGAGTTCACAGACACAGAGCGCGGACTATCTCATCAGTCCATCTGTTGGGTGGACGTGGATTCTAGGGAGATGACCCTTTAGTAACGCATTTAGCTGTTTTTCTTAATATGTCTCTTCTGAGAGCACCTCTCTTCCTCGTCACATGGTTCGCACATAATTCAATGGATAATAATAGACGATATCTACCTACACTTCTCACAATAACATGTAAACCGTATTATCACTAGATTTTATCATGTCATAATCTTCAGTATTTATAATATGATAACACATTAATGTGAAGAAAATAAACAATGTCGAATTAAATACATCAGGATATACATTTCAGAGGGTTGGCGAAATTGGATAAACTAGCACATACAGTTTTCCTGATCTCTGACTTGTTGCATGGCGGTAATCCATCTAATGAATGGGAAAGATGAATGTGGAAGGCACATTGAAAGTTGGAATTGAAAATAAAATTACGAAACGAAATTAAGGTTTGACAAACAGAAGATTGTGGACATATTACACAATGAAAGCAATTACTAATAAACTACAATAATTCATTAAATGGCTTCTGTGCAGAACAGGACTAGTAAGGTATGGAAACAAAAACCAGTTCCGTGTTATAAACCTTCTGTGGGAAAGTGAAGTGCCTGACATCACATGTTTAGACCTGAGTGCACGGATGGATAGGTGGTCAGTCTTTCCCACCCGTAGCGAACGGTGAGAGCTGACATCGAAGCCTCGTCCAACAGCTATCAAGCGATTGTTAGCACAATGGTCATGGAAACACGTTCCTGTGAATCAAGAAGTGATGAAAAGGCGCTGGCATGGCATAGGACGTACAGTAAGAACACTTGAGCATAGTATAAGAAGAAAATCTTTAATCTATAATACACATGGCTAAAGAATTAAGGGGGGAGGGGGGGGGGGGGTTAAAATACACGGAGAAGAGAATTGGGGGCAGATGAAGAATATGCGGAGAGCATAAACAGAGCTATTGGAGAGAGCAAAGATTGCGATCCTGTGTGGCGTTGAGTTGGTTTAAGGCTTATGCTCCATTAGAAGATACAAGGAAGATGAAGACAGACAGACAGACAGACAGACAGACAGACAGACAGACAGACAGACAGACAGACAGACAGACAGACAGACAGACTGACTCTCACTAACTCTCTCACTCACTCACCCACTCTCTCACACACACATAATGAAAAATGATATTAGTAGGTATTTATGAAGGCATATAGTCAGGTATGAAGTAAGTATTGAAAGAGCTTTTGGTTGAATATGTAGGGACTCATTGGAATTTCAGATTTGGTGGACGATGATTCCATAAGTGAGCACCAGAATACGCAAAACTTGTTTTGTTTACGTCTAATCTAGGCTGTGGAACATGCAATAAATGTAAGTGCTTGCTGTTCATTGCATTAGATTATATCAACGGTAGAAGATTTTCTGGGGTATTGTGAGATATAATTGTATTCACTAATTTGTAATTTGGCTCTGTTATAAAGGAAACGCTTTCGAAGTGGTGGAAGACTTAGATGACTGTATAAATTATTACTTTCAACATGCTTTATGCCAGAAACTAGACATATAGTGCGACTTTGAAGAGCACACAGTTGTTTTAAATTGAATTTAGGGCAACCATCACATACAGTGAAACAATAGTCGAGATGCGATTGGATATATGGTGGTTAGGATTTTTGTTGTGTGTTTTCATACTGGAAGTGCTGAATTTTAGCAATTTGGTAAACTTTTTGTGCTATTATCTTGGTAAGGACGTGAACATGAGAGCTCAAGTTTAAATGTCTATCAATTACAAAACCTAATGTTTTGTGTTCATTTACATTAACTATAGGTGGCGTTACCACGTAGATCTCGAGCGGTGCCCCAGTTATGGCTAGTAACTGCAGTTTTTTTCTGGTCCTTATTAGCATTGATTTGACTTTGTCGATGTTAATTTGCGTGCGGTTTTCATTGCTCCATATACTAAGTTTATCAAATTCATTTTGTAAAGAGCTCTCTAATTCACTACGTTCTCTAGACTAATATATATATATATATATATATATATATATATATATATATATATATATATATATATATATATATATATATATATATATATATATATATAATGCAGTCTATTGCAAATAGATCACACGTAGTATTGAGATATAAAGGAAGATCGTTAATATAAACTGCAAAAACAAGCGGACCTAGTATTGAGCCCTGAGGCACACCAATATTAAGCTGTGTGGGCCATGACAGACAGTTGTTAAAGGACACGACTTGTTGTCTGTCAGATAAAAAATAACGTAATTATGTTCACCATATTGGTGTTAATCATCATTTGTTTTAATTTACTAATTAAAATATCATGATCTACTATATAAAAAGCTTTTTTTAAAGTCTACAAACACTACTTCACAAATGTTGCCATTGTTGATACTAAAATGCCAGTTTCGGTAATTTTGGTTAGAACACTATAGCAAGAATATTTAGGTCGAAACCCAGATTGACTGTCAATTATTAGATTGTTGTTACTTAAATGATGTAATGTTATTTTATGTATGTGTTTTTCTAATGGCTTTGATAGCGACGATAGTAAGGAAATATGTCTACAATTACCCTAGACGCTGTTATCAGTTGAAACATTTTTAAGTAGAGGGTGAACATTGGCAATTTTAAATGTAGATAGAAAGCAGTTTTTGGCCAGACCTAGTTATATATGAACGTTAACGACTCACTAATGATTGGTGCAGCACAGCGAATAATTATATTACTGACACCGTCTAGGCCAGCGGTTCTCAACCTGTGGGGATTCCCCCCCCCCAGGGGGAGGGGGGAATTTTAGGGTTTCCAGGGGAGTGGGGGGGGGGGGGATGAAGACCACGGATTGGCATTTTCAAATTGGCTTCAGGACCACACAAAACGCGATCGGGAGATTAAGTGTACTCGTGACGGTAAATTCCCTGATTATTTCAAGATCGCGTTAATACAAGAACCGATTACTTGATATTGTTTTTCCTCCATAATTTACTGTTCTGTGCTTCTAGCCCTTCTGAGATTCGTTCTATAACGTAAGTAGACCCGCAAATCACGTTTTATGCAGACGCCTAGACGTGTTCTCGTATGTTATTAAATGTTAGCTTTTATTTTACGTATACTGTGTAATTTCGACTATTAAGAGCGAATCAAACGAAAATGATGAATATTGTGAAATGTGATATTTCAATAGCAGGAAATAGCCGTTTCCTTGTCATACTACAACGATGACTAATATCGTTATGGAATATTCACAGCGACTTGAATGCCAATGAATGCATGTTTGCATTCCGACATCCATTGCAGTATTTATATCTACTTTGTCATCACTCTACACGGGACTGTTTATGTTTGGGTAACTTGTCATCACGACCTCGTACAGATCTACAAGCGCCGATAGACAGGACATGCAAACTGACGTCATCAAACATGACGTGGTCTGTGGGTGTGTGCATATATATGTGTGTTTGTGTGTGTGGGGGAGGGGTGTGTGTGTGTGTGTGTGTATATATATATATATATATATATATATATATATATATATATATATATATATATATATATATATATATATATATATATATCTTCTTCTTCTTCAGCGTTCCGAGCCATTGAGGTTCTTTGCTGCAGATACAATCCGTCTCCATTCGTCTCTCTGGTTGACCTCGAGTTACGAACGCATCAGGTCAGGAATAATTCAGGTTACGAACAACAATTTCAAAAGTTGTTATGTCTCGGGTAACGAACAGTGCCTCGGGTTACGAACGAAAGCGAGCGAGAGAGAGCAAGGTGTAATGTTGGAGACAAACGATCGCGTACAGTACAAACCGTACTACAGATGAGCTTGTGGATCTTCAGAATGAACAGCTAAAGACATTAAAAGAGGAGCAATCGTCCGATGATGAGGAGTCTGTGACCGCTTCAACTGTCAGGAATAAAGAAATTTGCAGCAAGTGGGCAGACGTCGAAGACTTCATTGTGAACAATCATCCAAACAAACTTGTTGCTAACAAGTCCTATGCTCCTATATGTGATGAATGATAACACGATGGCCCACTTCAGAAAGATTTACTAGCAAAGGAAGCGACAAATTTCCCTTGATAGGTTCTTCGTGCAGAAAGATTCAGAGCCGGTTGCCAAGAAACAGCTACAAGATACTCCTTAAACTAATGATTCATAATAACAAAGAAAGTGATAAAATTCCCATGACCGTTTTCGTGGTAATAAAGATAGACTAAATCTCTTATTATGTTACATTTAATTCATTTGGTTGTTTTCTTGTTCTTTATTTAAAACGTGAAGTACACGTATTCTTTGCGTTTTGTCAGGTAAACGACGGTATGTTAATTTAAAAAACAGAAAAAAAGAACGGTTCTTTCATCTTAAAACAGATTGATTTTATTTCATTGATTTCAATGTTTCGGGTTACGAACGTTTCGGATTACGAACCGAGTTCTAGAACGAATTAAGTTCGTAACCCGAGGTACCACTGTATATGTATATATATATATATCCAATCCATTGGCACCTTGCCGTCTTGACAGACGATAGTTTGTGCTTTAAAAAGGCATAATAACTTTTAACTATGGCGGTAGCGAGTGTGACTGATAAGGCCAATTTGCGCTGTAAATGTCCGTTCACAGTGGGTGCATGTGAACACGTGGTCATTCCTCTCCATAGCACAAAGCCTGGGCTAAAATATAGAGATCATGTGTTGCCCATGCAGCATGATCCCTCTCTCGGCCCGCCTAGTTCACTCCAGAGGAAAGGTAACACCCCTACATCTGGAACAAGACAAGCTGCAGAAGCTGCCGGATCAGCAAAGCAATGCTCTAACTGTCCGCCTGTCGGAGCTTCGATCCTAGACCAGTCGCCAACCAAGGCTTAGGGCCTGGTCTGCCCTGCCGTGACAATTTTGTCTTTAGCTTGCATTTCCTCGCACCAGGGTAAGGCTTGTACCCTCCCAATTGCGCTCTTCCGCCCGAAGCCGTTGGCACAATGTGGGGTGTCGGGTTTGGTAAGCGCCGCCCAACGTTCGGCGCTAACAGAGACCAGGTAGTACCGTCTACTGTTATACGGTAGATCAGTCATATCTGACTAAGACCTGACTGACTGATTGCACCACAATCATTACACCTGTAAAGAATGTGTTCTTTTGTGGCTCTTCAGATGTATATATATATACATGTGTGTGTGTGTGTTGTGTGTGTGTGTGTGTGTGTGTGTGTGTGTGTGTGTGTGTGTGTGTGTGTGTGTGTGCACATGTGCATGGTGTTTATGTGTGTTGATCTTGACTTTTTGGTTTTATATTTACAGAATCTGAAGCCTGTGATGAGTGTTAAAAATAGAAAGTACGATCTTTCATATTTGCAATATGGATTCACAAATATCATCATCAACGGAGAACGACCTCAATATGTTATTTGTAGTAAAAGTTTGTCAAATGATTTTATGAGACCCACAAAGCTGAGGAAACATTTGTTGAATGTTCATCCTCAACACAAGAGCAAGGACAAAACCTATTTTGAAAGTCTTGGGAATGCTGTCAAAATAATGAGACTGAATTTAACAGGGGCATTCAAAAAAAAAAAAAAAAACAATTATTGAAGCTTCCTATGTCGTAGCACTGGAGATAGCGAAGCAGGAAAATAAAACACATACAATCGGGGAAACTTTGATCAAACATTGTTGTCTAAAGGTGGTGGAAACTGTGTTGGGAAATGAATCAGAGAAAAAACTTGCAGCGGTTTCACAATAAAACGACACTGTTCAAAGGAGGATCAGCGATATGGCCAGTGACATCAAGAATCAAGTTGTGCAAGAGATCAAGTCTGCAGCATTTGGACTTTATTGAATTCAAATTGGTGAATCGACTGATGTGGCATCGTGTTCTCGGTTGATAGTGTTTACAAGATATGTGCATTCAGGATCATATAAAGAAGACCTTCTTTTTTGTTCTCCTCTTGAAACAACTACCAAGGCCTCTGATATTTTGGAAAAGGTTTCATCTTTCCTTGAAGTAGAAAATCCTTTATGGGATAATACGTGTAGGTACTGTACAGATGGAGCACCAGCTATGTTGGGGGACCAAATCAGGATTTCAAGTTAGTGTGAAGAAACGTGCCCCAAAAGTTAACGGCATTCATTGCATGATCCATCGTCAGGCACTGGCCGCCAAAACACTTCCAGCTCAGGTATTGAATTTTAACAAAGGAGAAGCTCTCAACTCGCGGCTTTTTAAGCAGATATGTATTGACATGGATTCAAGCCACCATTTGCTTCTTTTAAACACAAATGTTCGATGGCTGCCAAGAGGAAATGTAACTGCGCGAGTATAAGAGCTGAGAGACGAGCTCAAATTATTTTTTGAAGTTCAGGGTAAGATGGACATTTTGGCCTGGTTGGATGATGAGGAATGGATCATGCGCCTTGCCTATTTAGTTTATATTTTTGAGCAGTTGAATAAACTCAATATTCAGATGCAAGGAAAGAATACAAATATATAATTTGTGGATGCGTTGAAAGCTTTTATGATCAAGCTGGAAAACTGGAAAAGAAAGGTCAATATGACAAATGGTGCATGTTTGAGAAGCTGTCATCCGTTCTCGTTGGTGATTGTAAAGACCAAGTACTTCTACAATTTGCAAATTAAACCCAAAAAAAATTAAATTTTGCAGCATTTGACAGCATTAGAAAATGAATTTGAGCGATATTTTCCTGAACTAAGTGATGATGAGCTGGATTTGGTGCGAAACCCATTCAAATTATCAATTGAAAAAAGTTTCTGATGATTGTCAAGATGAATTTCTGGAGCTGAAAAATGATTCGGTAGCAAGAGGTGTGCTCTATGAGAACCCAATCACGGAATTCTGGCCTTTGATGTGCGATTTCTACCCAAAAGTGGCAGAAAAGGCAATCCGTGCATTGCTTTCATTTGCGTCATCATATCTTTGTGAGTCAGGCTTTTCAGCTCTGTTGGAAATTATAACGAGACGACGCAATAGATTAAGTGTTAAAAATGATTTCCGTTGTGTCCTTTCAAGCACTCCTCCACGTATTTCAGAATTGCTGTGGGAAAAATAATTACAGTGGTCTCACTGATTACAATCTTCATTTAAATTAAGTTAATTACGAATCTACAATATCCTGGTTTTGTACTGAGCGTTTTGTTTGATAAAGCACAATTTTCTGGCATCCTGGTGTCGTATATAAAGCTAATATTCTTTGACGTTTTAACTGTTTGTTTATTGTAGTATGATTAATGTGGTGGTTTAATCAAATATTGTGAATATAAAAATTCTTTTATTAAAATGTTAATATCCATCAGCATATTCATTTGCCATTAACTGTATAAAACTACACTATAAAATGTATCTTTGCATGTAAAGGTTATGTACAACTATGGAAGAAAATAAGGATTTTCAGTATTATAGGCATGTTATTTTTAATGCACCTTTTGAGGCTGATAATTTTGGAACGGTGGGGGGGGGGGGGGGGGGGTGGAATGACAGTCTGAACATATGGTGAAGGGGGGCAAGGGCTAAAAAAGTTTCAGAACCACTGATCTAGGCCGTGTAAATTTGTTGCTTTGAGATTTGAGAGATATGTATATACTTCTGCAACAAACATCATGGGAATCTCAGCGTGAATATTTATAGTGCATTTCCCCTCACAGAATGATGACAGTGAACTTAAATTACACGATGAGTGTGATATTGAGGACTTTAGATTCTCTATTTCTGATGTAAAGGAAATACTGAAATCAGCGCATGTTATAGAATTTGGTATTGCTGACTCTGAAGAATGTATCTTGTTGGTTAGCGAGTTAATAGCATGCATATATTTGTGTTTTTATTTATCTATAATCAAATTTTTAAAATGATCTTTATGATGAATTTCATATTTAACTTTATTCCTTAGCCTGCGGTAATTGGTGAAGTCTTTATTTATGTGTGTATGTGCTGTATCTCGCTCTCTCGTGATTTCCAGAATTTCAATAGTGACACTTAGGAATTTATGTTGACTCTTGACTCAAACTTCTTTGACTGGCGCCTGTTTTTCAAACAAACTGTAGACTGTCTTCGTCCAACACTTAACACCGAGCTTGCAACAATCCCTAGAAAATATACCAGCGCTTACTGCTACAATTGACAATCTCTAGAAAATATACCAGCGCTTACCGCTACACTTGCACCACTCCCTAGAAAATATACCAGCGCTTACTGCTACAATTGACAGTCTCTAGAAAATATACCAGCGCTTACTGCTACAATTGACAATCTCTAGAAAATATACCAGCGCTTACCGCTACACTTGCACCACTCCCTAGAAAATATACCAGCGCTTACTGCTACAATTGACAGTCTCTAGAAATATACCAGCGCTTACTGCTACAATTGACAGTCTCTAGAAAATATACCAGCGCTTACTGCTACAATTGACAGTCTCTAGAAAATATACCAGCGCTTACTGCTACAATTGACAATCTCTAGAAAATATACCAGCGCTTACTGCTACAATTGACAGTCTCTAGAAAATATACCAGCGCTTACTGCTACAATTGACAGTCTCTATAAATATACCAGTGCTTACTGCTACAATTGATAGTCTCTAGAAAATATACCAGCGCTTACTGCTACAATTGACAGTCTCTAGAAAATATACCAACGCTTACTGCTACAACTGACAGTCTCTAGAAAATATACCAGCGCTTACTGCTACAATTGACAGTCTCTAGAAAATATACCAGCGCTTATTGCTACAGTTGACAGTCTCTAGAAAATATACCAGCGCCTACTGCTACAATTGACAGTCTCTAGAAAAGGCTTTCGATAAAGTGAGACATGTCGACATGATAAGGATGCTTGAAGATCTACAAATTGATGGAAAAGACCTTAGGCTTGTAAAACACATATATTGGAAACAACAATCTGCCATCAGGGTTGATAACGATGTAGATCAATATCAGCCTATTAAAAGAGGTGTGAGACAGGGATGTGTAATGTCTCCAGATCTTTTTTCCCTGTAGAGTGAAAATATATTTAGAAATATAGAAGATATGGAAGGAATCAACAAACATTTAGTAGATGCGGTTGTTGCACACAGTGAACAACTAGGGTTAGAACTGAATATTAAGAAGACACAGATTATGGTCGTCACTGGGAAGAAGGAAATACCACAATGTGATATACGAGTAGATGGAGATATTCTTAAACAAGTGAATCGATACTGTTATCTCGGCACAGTACTCTGAGGGAGATGCCTTGAAGAGATTAGAACAAGAATTGCCATTGCGAAGGTAGCCTTTTGCAAGATGAAAAACATATTGACCAACAAAAAGATATCAATTGAAACGAGAAAAAGAGTGTTGAGATGCTACATAGAACCTATACTTTTGTAATGGATGTGAAGCGTGGACAATAAGCAGTCAAGCTGAAAAACAGCTAATGGCTGTGGAAATGTGGTTTCTGAGGAAAATGCAAAGAATACTATGGACAGATAGAAAAACCAACTGAACAAGTCCTTCAAGAAACAAATGAATATCGTAAACTGATTAGAGTCATTAGACGTAGACAGTCAAAATTTTTTGGGCATGTTATGAGAAGAAATGAATTGTAGAACTTGGTGACAACTGGCAAGATCGAAGGGAAGAGACCAAGGGGAAGACCTAGAAGCAAATACCTGGATGGCTTGGCCACGTGGCATGGTCGAGACAGGAACACAGAGCTGATCCACGACTCTGGTGATCGAGTGAGATGGCAAAACATGACCGCCCACGCTTACCGGCATGGCACATGATGGATATGTGGAGAAAATATACCAGCGCTTACTGCTACACTTGACGCAGTCTCTAGAGCAGTGGTTCTCAACCGGCGAGGAATCCCGCCCCCCCCCCCCCGGGTTGAATTTTAGGGTTTCCATGGGGGGGGGGGGGAATTAAGATTATTTCAAGATCGCGTTAATACAAGAACCGATTGCTTGATATTATTTTTCCCTTCATACTTTATGGTTCTGTACGTCTCACCCTTCTAAAATTCATTTTATAAAGTAGACCCACAAATCACGTTGTGTGTGGATGTATAGACTTGTTTTAGTATGTGCTATTAAATTTAGCTTCCATTATTACGTAAACTGTGTAAAAATGGGGGGGGGAGAATTTAGGTAGGAAATACGAAAAGGGGGGGGGGGGGGTGTTGGTGAGGTTCTGGAAATATGGTGAAGGGGGCACGGGCCAAAGTTTTAGGTAGGAAATACGAAAGGGGGAATGACGTTCTGAAAATATGGTGAAGGGGGCACGGGCCAAAAAATGTTGAGAACCACTGCTCTAGAGGATATACCAGCGCTTACTGCTATACTTGACACGGTCTAGTAAATATATTAACAATACCTAGCTAACTAGTCTCTAGAAAAAATACCAGCGCTTACCCCTCCACTTGAAACAGTCTCTAGAAAATATACTAACGCCTACTGCTACACTTGACAGTCTCTAGAAAATATACTATCGCTTATCGTCAGGCTTGACAGTCTGTAGAAAATATAATATTACTGCTACATTACCGCTTACACACTCTAGTAAATATACAAACTCTAAAATTCAGACATAACACAGTCTCTAGAAAATGTACTAACACTTATCGCTAAACGTGACACGTCTCTATAAAATATACTAACGCTTAACGCTACATTTAACACATCTCTAGAATATTTACTAACGCTTAATGTTGCACTTAACACATCTCTAAAATAGTTACTAACGCTTAATGTTACACGTGACACGTCTTTAGAAAATTTATTAACGCTTAACGTTACACTTTAATAGTCCCTAGAAATATATACTAACGCTTGCAGTTACAATTGACAGTCTTTGTAGTAAAATCAACGCCGTGATTGCGACTGAACAAGACACTATATAACTGTGCCAGCAGACTTGACCAGTCTGTAGACACTATAGTAAATACATCAGTGTCGGAGATACACGCACAGCTAATGATAGCTAGCAAATGACAAATCACTAGCTAGTCTGTTGACAAGCCATTCTAAACCAAATATGACAACATATGAAGAACATAACTGAAAAAATAAGGTCGGAAAGTGGATGGGGTTGGGATGGGGGAGGGGGGGGGGGTGATCATTTCTGTAACCATGTATACATGCGTAATATGGATGTGAAATGCTGAACCAAAAATGAAAATGTACGCAGTAGAGATAATGTGCTTCACTGACATTCTCTGAAATCGGAGTGAGGTTCGCCTGGTGGTGAGGGACACTGGTAACAGGGAAAGCTCATCCACGCGCAAAATTCAGGCCAGTGCTACTAGAAGTAGTGTATATGGACTACGTTTGAGTTCAAACCGAGCAACTAAGCAAAGACATTCTCAGAACAACATATTTACATAATGTATCAACTGTGTGTGTGTGCACCTTTTCACCAGACAATATGTAGGAGCATACAAATATCTTTGAACAGCTAGAAAAAAAAAGCACGCTAAACTACAATGATGTAATGCAGTGGTTCTCAACCTTTTTTGGCCTGTTCCCCCCTGTCATATATTTTTGAAGGGAGTGGGAGATCACTGTAGTGCATGCCCATTTCTAACAAAAGAAGTAGAGCCCCATCCTCTTCTGTCTTCAATAACCCCAGAATATGAACCTTGAGTTATCTGCAGGCCTCGTTCTATTAAGTAGTCTAGGAGATATAGATTATGGCCCTGGTGAGAATAATGATTACTAACTGGGATTCTGCCCCTTCTCCAAGGATTCTGTAGCTCTGGAGCCCCCTTTTTTCGTTATTAAATCTGAGGAAAGTCTGAAGAACCTTTCTAGGCCTGATGTAGATGAAGAAATCATGGATATTGAGCAGTTGATAGATCTAGAGTCTTCTCTCCCCCATTTTAGTAAGTCATTATGAGTGGATTTATTTTTAAACAATCAAACACATAATCAATCACATTAGATTCTGACAACATGATGTACAAAGAAGCTGGTGACTCACAGATAGGTTTGAACTGATAAATTAACAGAAGGTCAATTCATGTTAATCTTTATTGACTGGGCCTGAGCCTTCTGGCCAGTACACACATCTCTATTGTGATTTACACAAGATATATTAGAAAAGTTGCATATTGGACCATTGTCACAGACCATCAATAAACAAGCATCAATATATGAGAGGTCAACAAGTGTGAAAACATAGTAAACATTTTGATGTTGCACATGTTAAGTGTGAAGATGATGAATTGTCAACAACTCAACTGACAGGCACTATCGGATACTTCTCCCACACCAAACAAGTAAACTTGCAAGTCGTGTGCGAGGAAAATAAATGGTACATTTTATTGCCGTTGGCTCGCTACAAGCAGGTAACAGTCGCTAGTAAACACACCACATAAAGCCACAGAAAATTATCTATCACTAGTTGCTAATGCCTATGCTAACTCTCTATCTATTTAGTTAAACACAAAACCCCTATCGCTACTCTAACGAGGTGCACACTACAAGTCCTGTCCTCCCGTCTGACGTTCTTTCATCCCCTCGTCACACACCACGCGGATCGACCTTGACCTTGGTGCGTGTTGCCTCACATGGCACGCTGCTCGCAGACGTGGTATGTTGAGTGGATACTCAACTTCTCCGTGGCTACCACGAGGCGTGATGCTATCGTGATTAGAGTGCTAACTCTCTGAACAACGCCTACGTGTCTCATGAGGGAATGGATAACCATCTCCCATTACCTCATCTCCCCTGCCCTTACCTCGGGCACCGTATCACCTCCTGGCCTCTTCACGCTTGACTGCTCTTCCTGGCGGAGGGGATGCGGTCGAGTCTTTGACACACACCCACCCCTCTTGTGTTGCGTCATCAACTTTCACTCATTTGTTGTGACGCAAGAGGTTTCTAAAAAAAATTTCCTGTCTCTAATTTTTTTGTCAAAGACTCTAGATACCCTGGCTTTGGGCACTCTAATAGACTTCTACTGACTATTGTCACAATGTAGCAAAACTTTACTTGGCTACTGGCAATCGCCACAAACTTGACTGGTTGGCGTGAGCCCTCTTCTCGCATGCTATATTACATTTATTAGAGGTATGTCTGAACCGGACCGTTGTCTTATAAGACCTGCCCTCACATAGTAAATTAACTTACTACCCATACAAAGTTGACTTTTTTAGGGTCAACACATGAATTGCTTCATGTCCCCCCCCCCCCATATAATATTTAACAACCATTATACAAGAGTGTGTGCGACAGGCTTTACCTACTTCGCTTCCGCGTGTAAAGTCCTATTTCACTGTTAAGTTAGTTTTTCGTTGTCTATTATGTCCCCTGACCCGAAGTTATCTCCCTTTAATCTAGAAAAAGTGAATGTAATTTATCTGTTTGTTTTTCTGGTTGTTTGTGTGTTTGGATGTAATTAATCTACTAATCTAACTTCTAACCTATGTTTCTACCTCCTATGTGTATGTATGTTAGTTTTTTAAGTGTCATAATTTGGTTAAATGTGGCCACAAACAGGTGTATAACACTAATTCGTGACTACATTCCCTTGTTATGAAACCCAAAATACACTAATCTAAGTTCTAAACTATCTTACAGACACACATTCACACTAACACATTCTCAATAACAAAAACCAACACAAAACATTAAAAGTCGCGCCAGGCAGCAGAAGAATTTGCTGACTGATCTCACTCTCTCCCGTCTATTTTCCATTTGCTCTCACTTTCACACTTCTGTCACCCTTCTCTCATCCCTAATTCTGTCACACATCTTTTATCCTTCCACACTAATCCTTCCGATTATTTAAAACCTTGGAGTGACACTGTACATGTTTGGCTCAGTTTGAGAAATTTGAGCCCCATGACTGTGCGAAAATCGCTGCACGAGTCATGTATTTACACTATATTTACATGGACGAGAAAGGGTTGATGGTGTATCCCCTTGGTCTCATCATCCATTATATTATACTAATTACAACTCTAAATCCTAACATAATAATATTAATTCTATAAATATGTATTTAATGTGTTAACTAAATTTTGTCATGTTAATTATATGATATGTTTATATTAATCGTTATGTTTGTCTAATTTAAGGGATGTAATCTAACTATTTAAATGTAATTAGTGTGATGTGAGTTATGTACCTTAATTACATGGATGATGTGAACACAAATTATGTAATTTTCTAACACTCTACTAACTAATGTTTTTAAATGCACAAAGGAATTATATGAGTGATATTCTTAATCTAAATGGTGTAAATGATGTATGTTCTAAATGTTCTATAATCTAAATGGTGTAAATGATGTATGTTCACTTATCTAATCTTTTTATCCTATTCTGATGTAAAATGATGATATTACTAAATGGTAATATTTGATAGGTGGTATGGTTTCATTAAGATGGAATGAACTGCACTGAAATGAAGCTAAGTGAAATATAACAACCTAAATGGTACTATTCCTATCAAACTTCTAATTTAGCTTGTAATTAACTATTTTTACGTCTAAATTAATATTCTAATTTAATTCTAATGGGTTAATTACTGTACTACCTACACTATTAAAATAAATGGGAACTATTATATTTCCTAACCTACATCTAATTTATCACTATCTTAAAATATTATATTACATATCACAATAATTTTATATACATGGTATTCAGCTACCTCAGGTTAGCTGTTGCCTTCATGATTGTACATTGGTTTTATAGGCATAATCTATATACACACTTTGCCTGGGTATCTGAAATACATTGCACAGTCATACTAGTGTTCTATTGGTAGTGCACGTGTAGAGTTCGCTGGTGTCGTAGCTCAGTCTTTTCGTGTCTGTAATTAAGCATTGTTCTGACACTGTTTTCTGCGCTTCACACAAATGATACACCGGAATGGAGCTTAGTTGGTAATGAGCTGTCCTATTTCACACGGTGATATCTACGTTTTGCAGCACAGTTCTTCACTTGATGTCTACGGACATGATAGTTCACTGTTCTTGGTACATGATTAAGCACATAATGTCGATGTATATGTAACCTATTTCACATAGAATAATATACTATATTCATGTACTAACTATCACTCTACATTTATATGTGGGATTTCAGGTATTTCTACCTCAGATGGTAAAATTAGTGACCACCTGTATATCCGGTCATTTCGATGCACACCACTCTGTATGACCGTGATCGGGGAGTTGTCGGTCTGGACAATGCAGTAAACATCTGTCAGAATTAGATGGAGCTTTCTCACCGCATAGATGACGCTTAGGGTTGCAACTGTGATATGGAATCTCTGGACTCAGCAGGTGTGATCTTACGGCTCATGTAGCAGATCGGGTATTAGATGCTTTCAAAAATTTGGCCTAGTACTGCTGGCATCTGTCCTAGAATAATAAACGAGCCTAGGATTAGGCAAGCGGAGGATTGGAATATTACAAAAAAGGATTTTCATTTTTTACAATGCAGAAATTAATAATGCATCTTTAACATTTCATTTTACAAATGCTTTTAAAACATTGGAATATAGAATTATAATTTCTGAGTAATTTACTAATCCCAAAAGGCTTCTGACCTGTTTCTTTCTAGTAGACATGGTCAGATTCATAATTTTGGTACTAATTTTCTGGTCAGTCTTTAGTTGATCTTGAGACATGACATGACCCAAAAATGAATTTCTTTTAGGCCTAATTCGACTTTGCTCTTTTTTGACAGTGAGACCGAAGAGTCGAACCCTATGAAAGACATGTCTTAGTTTCAGTCAGTGTGTTGTCCAGTCATCAGTCTTCTGATATATTCATGCGTATTCACTAAGTTCACTAAATGTATATCCATTGTCGGATTTGCCAGTCTCGCTAACTAGTGTAGTTGCGTTGTGTATGTCTGTCGTCTGATTACTCGGTGTGGATGCACTATGTTCGTCTGTCTCTACTTATGTGTCTTGTTGTGAAAAGTAAAGTTTTAACATGTTGACATGGAACATCTTTAAGTGTCTGTTTATCGATATTCCATAGTCACCATTTGAAATGTCACGTAACACATTGAATGGTCCTTGCCATTTTGCTTGTCTGGAAGTAACCGACGCATGTTTTGATCTGGTTTACCATCGATTGTTCAAGCACCTCTGTTTGTGTATTGGTGAATTTGACCCTCCCTCTCCCAGGTCTAGAAGCCAGAGTAGAAGGTAGTACTTCAGCTGTAGGATGTCTACCCTTAAACTTATGTATTAATTGTTTACAGACATTACCAGAAAATACATTACGACAAAATAATTTTATATCATTCCAAAATTCTGGCCCATGAACATGAGCCTGGAATCTAGGCCTTGTTTTGTCTTTTGCCAGGTGACCAGCAAGTGGTGACTCATGTGCAGGTTTTTGCACAGTTACGCGGTGTTGTACAGGTTTCACCGTTTGCTGATTCTCATGGTTCTCAGATGTAAAATATCTCGTAAGAAAGCCATTATTAGGTTTAAGGAACCATGAGGCATTTTTGGTCACTTTAGATCTTTCTTTCATTAATTTTAAATATGGAGACACACTAGTATCAGCTTTCTGCTGTTCTATAAATTTCTGTCTGCTGGTATCATCTGTGCCATTTGGAGAAAGCAACAGTAGTCTCTCATTTTGTAGTGTGTCTTGATGTTTTACAGTGTCTGCTCTAGTAGTTGCATTAGCTGCATTTAATTTCTCCCATGCAACTATTTCATCACTAGTACAATGTTTCAGTTGGGGTAAGCACCCCAAAATTAACTCAGTACAAGGGTTGTCAAGTATTGCACAAGTAAAGGTACCCGAAAGAAAAGGAGAATTAATACGGGCTTTTGCCAAAGGGTAAATCTCAACGTTACCCGAAAAGGTTCGGCATTTGACAGTGTCACCTGTGTAATCACCCGGACTCACTAGTTCTTTTCGAAGACCAATAAGGGTGCTGCCGCTGTCCAGCAAACACTGGCATGGTCTATCATTGACCATTGCATTGTGGAACATCAAATTGCCTCTGGAGGCTAATGCTGCATTCCCATTCTCGGATGAGAATGGTACTGTATGTCCACATTCGAGTCTTCCGTCTGCATGAAATTGCTGACAATGTCCACAATTGTCAAAGCTTAACACATCGTTCACACAACACACATCTTCTGCTTGGTTAGTAGGTAAGTCACTTTCAACCTCACACTCATTCTCACTACCACTATCTGAAGAGGTGTCAATCAAACTAGCATTGTTAGCTTTCATACGTTGGCGGCCAAGGCACTTATTAGAATAATGGCCATAGCTGGAACCAAAAAAAAACATTTGATTGCACGCCTGTATGCCGATCTTTTATTTTGCTGCTTCTTGATAACAGTTTCAAGATGCGCCGGATAATTCGGCGATTTGTCGCACATAGAATAAGTGTCGTGCATAAGTTGACAATAAATACATTTTGACACTTTTCTGTCTTTCTTGTCATATTTCTGAAAAGGTCTTCTGTTACTCTGATAGTTTTCTGGTTGGTCTTTCACAAAGGAAACTATTTCAGAGTCATTTGAAGATCTTAAAAATATCTCTGTTAGAAGAAAAATATGCTGAGCCTTTTTTCTCAAACTGCTCGATGTTCTCAATGTCTGACTGCTGCAAAAATTTAGCAAAAGGAGAAGGTATATTGGATATAACCTTATCCATAGCTATTAAGTTTTTTAATCTATCAAAGTCTTTTCGTATGTTAGCTGCTTTAAGCCACCTGTTTAGTACACTCTGCACATTTGAAACATAATCAATAAACGTTTCACTAGGTTTAGGTTTTAAATTTGAGAACTGAACCTGATACCCAGGGGCATCAAGTAAAAAGTGCTGCATAATACTATCATGGATGTATTGATAGTTAGATCTGAGCTCAGTTGGTATAGATTCTATCACTTTAAGGGGCTCACTACCCAGATTCTTCATATAAATCGTAGCCCACATCTCTAATGGAACTTGGTGATATTTAAATTGATACTCTACATTCTCAGTCCAGGCTGATATGGAGTCTTCTTTACAATATGGTTTGATAATATTTTTGTATTTATTGAACTTATTTTCTTCTTGTTGACTTCTTAATTTAGTGGCAGAGATCTCTGCGTGTGAGTCTACATCCATACCTTTCATCTTTAACTGTGTCTCTGACTCTACCTGTATTTGTTTTTCTCTTGCTATTTCATCTATCTCTTTTTGCTTTAGTTCTCTCTCTTGATCTAATTGCTTTTGCTTTAATTCTAGTTCTTTCCGTTTATTTTCCTTATCCTGTTCTAACTGTTGTTGCTTAATCTGCTTATCATGTTCTAACTGTTGTTGTTTAATTTGTTTGTCATCTTCCAGCTGTTTCTGTTTTGTTATCTCAGCTAGTTGTGCCATCTCTTTTTGATGCTGTCTATCTCATGCACGTTCGTCTCTTTCAGCATCCTTTATTTCTTTAAATCTCTTATCAGCATATTCTTCTAGCTCTTTACCTGTATATTGTAATTGCTTACCAGCTTTTATAAAGTCCTCTAATGTTGCCATGCTGTTGAGTAATTAGCTTGCGTTGACTTACACTGACTTGTTTAATCAATTATTTATCTTTGATGTGCTATGTTTGTCACTCGCTGAGGACTATCAATTGTATTCTCAGTTTATTTGCTGAGAAAAAACACAAACTTTTTACCTGGAAAATCAGAGCACAAAACTCTGCTAGTGTATCACAAGCTGAAAAAGAGATGCACTATTAATCACATTGCATGCCAAAACATTAGGTATACTCAACTTAATGTTCCCGAGAATCAGGGAACGGAACTCCGTTGACACAGGTCACCTTGTTTGGTACTTTAGGATAGAGGTACGTTTCGTAATCAGGACACTTTATTTGGCACACCGGTATACGTACTCAGCTGTTGATCGCCCTCTGATATGCAGGGCAGCAGTATTTACTACTACTGCACGATATGATTTACCCGACAACTAAGGACAATGACTTTGACAATGACAGACTCACGAACAACTAGAATATGTAATAATTAACTTTAATGTCAATGTCCTGTCTTCGTTCTAACAGTATTTGCCTTTTGTTACTACCCTAGTTAATTTCTGTAAGTGTTGTGCAGCCAAGTCTCATCTGCTTGGCCAAAAATAGTTCCATCGTGACGGTAAACAAAGAGAAAGTAGAACCAAAAATATGAATAACTGTTTTTAACTAAATAAAAATGACATCATAATGTTTAAATAAATAAATATATTCATTTAATAACTCAAATAAACAAATAATAAATAATATAAAGCACAGATTCAGGCGATCAGCCGGTTGGCGATTTTGTAAACACTCGATTGCTGTATGCAAATGACCTAGGACGACTGTTTGTCAATCATTCTACGTCAGAGGCGCAGCGCTATTTTTAGTTTTCAAAAATCGATATTGTCGGCTGGCTGTGTATCGCTCCGCCGTGAATCATGTTTGGTGCTTATTCATAATTAACTTGGTAAATACATAAATAAATATGAGAAAATAAGAATATTACTACTTACAGCTTTGAAGAATACATGATTTCACTAAATAACCATTTCATAAGCACAATTAAACAATCTATTTCGTCACGATAGGCACATTTTCTAGCCCGCAAATTGATCTCGTCTGCACAGATTACCGTCACTGACAAAAATTAGCTCCTAGTCTAGAGCCGTGGCTGAGTGGATTAGCTTGAACTTTCGTTCAAGCACCACTTCTGACACCACAATTATCCTTGCCTGTCAACAACTCAACTGACAGGCACTATCGGATACTTCTCCCACACCAAACAAGTAAACTTGCAAGTCGTGTGCGAGGAAAATAAATGGTACATTTTATTGCCGTTGGCTCGCTACAAGCAGGTAACAGTCGCTAGTAAACACACCACATAAAGCCACAGAAATTATCTATCACTAGTTGCTAATGCCTATGCTAACTCTCTATCTATTTAGTTAAACACAAAACCCCTATCGCTACTCTAACGAGGTGCACACTACAAGTCCTGTCCTCCCGTCTGACGTTCTTTCATCCCCTCGTCACACACCACGCGGATCGACCTTGACCTTGGTGCGTGTTGCCTCACATGGCACGCTGCTCGCAGACGTGGTATGTTGAGTGGATACTCAACTTCTCCGTGGCTACCACGAGGCGTGATGCTATCGTGTTTAGAGTGCTAACTCTCTGAACAACGCCTGCGTGTCTCATGAGGGAATGGATAACCATCTCCCATTACCTCATCTCCCCTACCCTTACCTCGGGCACCGTATCACCTCCTGGCCTCTTCACGCTTGACTGCTCTTCCTGGCGGAGGGGATGCGGTCGAGTCTTTGACATGAATCAACAATTAAATATCAGTTTCCTGAAATTGGGTGTGGTGTGTACCAATTAGAAAGGTAACCTTGTGACTGGGAGATTTGGTAAGCCAGGGTCCACTGACTGATGGATCCACTTCAGGTACGCCCGTATAGCTCCTCTGAAGGCCTCCCCATTTCCATCTCACTTGTGGTTCATCTCTTTCTCTCGGCTTCCCTCTTTCAGGTCTGATTTAGGTGGTTAGTTTGCTGATGTGTTGGGTGGTTGTTGGTAGCCACCAAGATCACTGTTTAAAATTCACATAAATATATACAATCTTCCCAATACAATATTCTAGAAGTAGGTCGGAAGAAATCTAAATTCCTGAAGTAGGAACTAGTTCCCCTTCCCTTCTTTTTTCTCTAAGCTAGTGTTGGGTTAATTTGGGGTAGTCAGAGGTTATCACACTGTGTACGCCTTGTATCAACTGGTTCCTGCTGTATGTAAGTTCTCATTTGACCTGGGGTCCGTGAACGTGTACAGTAAGACAGTGACAAGAGTGAGAATGTGTCAAGATGCATGTAAATAAATGACATACATTTATAACATTTCTTCCACTCAATGGTGTTTACAATGTGTATAAATAATTCTCTGTGTTTTCCCAATTAACCAACTTCTTCTTCTGTGCCTAATAACTCTCTCACATTATCTGTTGTTTTTGTGGTGTTGAGTGTTGGGTTGTGTGGTGATGAGTGGTGTTGAGTGGTGTTGTGTTTTAAGTTATGTTGAGTAATGAGTTAAGTTCACTTCGTGTGATGGAGTTCCGCGAAGCACAACCTTTCTGATGTAATGCAGTTCATAAGTGCTCTTATCTAATTAAAATTTGACATAAATATAAATATTTATCCTTCAAACCCTATCCATTCAATAGATGAAGCAGAAAGAAAAGATTGGATTTCTCTTTCAACTTTCTAAATTGAAAATAGACATAGATAAGTCTGTTTTAAAACAAGGCACTTATTCTAGTACACGAACTGTCATTTTAGCTGTAGGTAGTGATAGCATTTTTTATCAGTGTCTGCTGAAATGCACAAGATTGCTTTAGAATCATCACTTCGTACAGTTGTTCAGAATAGAATGGAGTAGTATAATGCACTTCCTAAAGTTAATAATTATCTTTAAGGATATCAGAGATTGCAGTTTCATCGAAGAGAGTAGTAGATTGTCAGTTTGCCCGGGAACGGCTCTGCGTCGTCAGAATATAGTCGAGCATTTTTACATTTTAGAGGTTTTAATTAATAATAATACATTTCAATTGACATTAAAAACACTGGATACCATTTCTTGATACCTGATACATCGGGTTCTTAGTCTAATCTCGGGAATTACAAGCTTACCTCGGATCTAGACACTCCGCATTCCCATGTTTGAAAATTTGGTCACACCAGATTCTCACGTCTGGTCATCAGGCTGGTTGCAAAAAAAGTGCGGGCTTACCATATTCTGATGAAATATTAACATATGCTAAACATGCGTTGGCGCGAAAGCGGGGTCACATGTCTATTTCGTCCAATGGTCTTCCGAGCTTTGTCTGATGAAATCTTTCTAAGAATCCACGCCATCTGTCACTTATGCAGTTCCAGTTTCGATGTTAAGTTTTAAGTCCTAGTTCCAGTTTGCGGTTGTGTAGTCAATTGTTTTATTATTTCCTCTTCTTGGCTTGAGCTCTTGTTAACTGAATAATGGTGGTTAGCCATCATGCTACATGGCCCCACCCCAGATTGTTCTACGGTATGGAACTATGTTTCCAACATTTTCAGTTATCAAGCTGTTCCCATTTTCCTCCCTTGTATTCTCTTCTGCATCTTATTGACCTGGTTCATCAGGCACTGGGTGTCGACTCAGGAAGTTCGCTCCCACATTCATTTTCCCAGGAACATACTCAACCTGGAACGAGTAAGGTTGAAGAAGCAGCGACCACCTCATAAGTCGGGCATTCAGAGTCTTAGATGCTGCGAGAAACATGAGTGGTTGATGGTCACATTGCACTGTGAAGTGTTTGCCATATAGGTATGCCTGAAATTTCTGTACACTCCATACGAGCGCAAGACATTCTCTCTCGATAGTACCGCAATTTCTCTCTGCTGCATTCAATTTCCTGCTAGCATAGGCCACAGGGAATAGCTCTGATGGTACATCTCCCTTTCTCTGCAACAGCGTTGCCCCAATTCCTATGTTACTGGCATCGGTGCGCAGCACGAATGGTTGGTCGAGGTCTGGTAGATGTAAGACTGGATGAGCAGTTAATGCCTGCTTTAATGCTGTGAAAGCTCTCTCACAGTCAGCTGACCAAGTGACTTTCTCTGGTTTCCCCTTTTTGGTTAAGATCCGTTAAAGGTGCTGACAGAGTATTGAAGTCCTTGATGTATTTTTGATAGAATCCACATAAGGATACAAATGATCTTACATCCTTCTTTGTTTTTGAACGAGGTGCTCTTTGGAGTTTGTCCACATTTCCCTCTTGTGGAGTTATCAGTCCCTGAGATATCTTATGACCTAGAAAGTCCAATTCTTGGAATCCTATCTGACACTTCTTTGGTCTAGCCGTCAATCCAATTTCTCTGAGGCGCCCGAACAAAAGATGCAGTGTTTCTACATGCTCTTCAAATATTTCAGTTGCGATCAGGATGTCATCCATGAAGTGACTGATGTCTGGATGCTGTAGTGGGTCAAATAATTTTCTCATCATACGTGTAAAAACGCTGGGAGCATTACTTAATCCGAATGGAAGAACGTTGAACTCATAGTGTCCTCCAGACGTGCTGAAAGCTAACCATGGTCTAACTTCCGGTTTTACAGGAATCTGATAATATCCCTTACTGAGATCAATCCTAGTAAAGAACTTAGCTCGGTTGAGTGCTGTGAAGAGTTTATTCTGATCAGGCAGAGGTTCTGCCTGGAATTCAGTAATAGCATTGAGCTGTCGATAATCGATGCACAATCTATGTTCTCCGCTTGGCTTTCTCAATAAGACGACGCTAGCACTGTAAGGTGATTCAGATGGTGAGATTATCCCTGCGGTGAGCAGCTGTTGTATTTCTTCCTCTAAAGTCTTTTGCTTTGCATAAGGAACTGGGTAAGTCTTGACTCGCACAGGCACTGTGTCATTTAACTTCATGTCAAATTCCTCCAGATCAGTTCTTCCTGGCTTATCAGTAAGTACTTCTGCATATTTTGCCATAAGTTCCCTAATCTGCTTTTGCTGATCCTTTGTTAAGTTGGGATTAATTTCCACATCCTTAAAGGTCTCTTTGGCTTGCAGTTGGCACTCGACTCCCATTGTTGACCCTTCTTCGACTTCAGTAGCCACACTCATGGCCATCAGATGTGCTGGTTCGGTGGTTGAGGGTCTTTCATGAAACTTCTTCAAGAGGTTTATGTGAAATACTTTCATCTTGCCTTTGACTGAAATTCTGTAGTTGGTACGTGAGATCTTCTCCGTCACTACATAAGGTCCTCTCCATCCTATTTGCAGCTTATTCTGACTGGTTGGAAACAGCAACATCACCTTCTCTCCTACCTCTAACTCTCTATCCTTTGCCTTGCGGTTGAAGTTACGAGCAATTCTTCGTCTGGCTTGACGTAGATTGACATTCGCTTGTTTCCAACTGTGTTGTAAACGATTTTTCAACTCGGCAACATATGTAGATGCAGTCACGACTGTATCATCTGTAGTATTATCAGTCCATGTTCGCAGTAACGCCTCCAGTGGTCCCTTGATCGGTCGTCCAACCAACAATGTGGCTGGAGCAAAACCTGTTGAGTGATGGGGTACTTCCCTGTAAGCGAATAAAGCTGAGGGTAAATACAAGTCCCAATCCTCTGTCTTCTCCTGGGCAATTTTGCGCAGGATACTAATCAATGTCCCGTTCCACCTTTCCACAAGTCCATTTGACTGAGGGTGATATGGTGAACTGAAGATATGGCGTGCATGAAAAAGTCTGAAGGTCTCTTCCATGAGCTTACAACGAATCTATGAACCGTTGTCCGTCAAGATACTTTGTGGGAATCCTAGACGTGTGAATATTCCTAATAATGCATCAGCGACGCGTTTGGAGTCACAGCTGGGCATAGGAACTTCTTCGGCCCACATGGTTGTTGTGTCCACAAGCGTTAATATGAATCGGTTTCGCCTCTTCGTTGCTGAGGGAGGTCCGATTATGTCTACAGCCACTTTCTCAAATGGAATTCCAGTGATTGGCGATTCACCCAACATTGCCGGTGGTGTCCGGTGTTTTGGTGATACTTTCTGACACTGAGGGCATGATTTTACAAACCGTTGTATGTCTGAATTCATCCCTGGCCAAAAGTAGTGAGTGGTAACCCGCTGTGTAGTAGCGTTGATACCCATATGCCCACTGAATGGTAGACTATGACCCATCTCTAAGATCTGAGTCCTGTATTGAGTTGGTACAACAAGTTGATTAAACTCTTGTCCAGCTCGTCCTGCTTTTCTGTAAAGAAGTGCTGACTTCATGAACAGATCACCTTTACGTAGAGGTAAATGTGATTTTGGCAGTTTTCTGAAGCAGGGTTCCAATGTGCTGTCGGCTTCTTGTGCCCTCTTCAGTTCCTCCGTTCGAGGGATTGGCGTAGTTGTTTCTGGAGTTTTTGTCGCCTGGGATCGAGTGGTCATGGTCGCCCTCGCCACAGGTTGAACAGGTTCTCCTAGAACGATAAATCTACAGCCGAGGATTACAGGATATATCGGATCGTCCAAGATTGCTGCCTTGATCGTCCCAGTGACATACCGCGAGGCTATGTTCACTTTTGCCACTGGAAGAGACATGTTTGTTGAACTCTTCAGTGGTCCCTGTAATTCCACTATATCCTCTGTCACCTGTTCAGGGTGAACTAAGGATGATGAAACAACACAGTCATACGATAATCCAGTCTCATATAAACAGGTTGTTTTGAATCCATTTAGCAAGATGGATTCCACAACCGGAATACGAGATGAGGTGTCTTGATGAGGTGTCTGTTTGGACGTTTCACCAGTGCTCACTTTTTTCTCTTTTCGGTTGGCCTCCTTCGGCGCTGTTTGGACTGGGTTTTGAGTGTTTTTCTGGGATTTCCCATTTTTCTTGGTGGCTACAGTGTTTTCACCCTCTTTTGGCTGTGGAGTTTTGTTTTGAGAGGGGGTGTTGTTCGAACGTCCCTTACCTCCCATTTCCTTCTGAGATTTTTCAAATCTCTCTGCCAGGATGATTATAGTTTCTAGGCGGTCAGCCCCGTTTTGGGTTAAGAATGCCTTCATTTCGTTCTGCATTTTCCCCTTGATCTGATCAATGATGATCATTTCACGGAGTCCTTCAAAACTTTCCTCAAATCCTCCCAAGCAAGTCCATCTTTGTATGTATGACTTCAGTCTTTCAACGAGTTGCGCGTAACTCTCACCCAGTTCCTTCCTTGTGGCTTTGAATCGAGCTTTGTAAGAATCCCCGTCCACTTCGAATCGGCTCAAGAGTGCCTTTTTTTAGTGTTTCGTATTCTTGTTGTTCCTCACGAGTAAGTCTTGAGAACACTTCATACGCGGTGGATCTTAAGGCCTGCTCTAACTTCGTCGCCCATCTACTTTCTTCAAGCCCACAGCTGACAGTCATTGCCTCGAAGCGTGATAAAAATCCTTCGATGGTGTCTGTCTGTTCATTAAAGGGTTCCAGAGGAAATGACATAGCTCCTGAATTAAGGTGAGAGACGTGAGGAGGTGGTTGTGTCACTGGCGATCCTGATGAGGTTGAAGGTGTAGGACCACTCCCTTTCTCTATTCTCCGGATCTCCACTTCAGTCTCCATTCTCCTCAACTTCAGTTGGTGTTGACGCTCTCTCTCCTTATCTTCCATTTCAGCCTGTAGTCGTTTCTCTTTCTCCTCCAATTCTGCCTGAAATCGTCTCTCTTTCTCCTCCAATTCTGCTTGAAGTCGTTTTTCCCTCTCAGCCAATTCAGCCTGAAGCTGTTTTTCCCTCTCAGCCAATTCAGCCTGAAGCTGTTTTTCTTTGAGGGCCAATTCCGCTTGCAGTCTTTCTCTTTTGTCGAATGCATCTGAAATATAGTTAGCTAGCTCAGGGCCATCTAACCCGCATTCCCTACCTGTTTCTGTTATTTGGGCTCTAAACTTTGCAAATTCCGCCATGCCTAAAATGTATTGCTTTATTTGCCCTGCCCAAAAAAATATAATTGCAGTTGGTCTGATCCGCGTAAGCTTGTCAGTCTTTGATCTGCAAATATACAACAGAGCATGTGCAATATTAAAAACACCCTATGTTATGTCTGTCTGTCAATGATGGAAAAGCCAAAGGCAGCAGGCACTGAAGTAACCAGAATTAATTCCTAGTAAAGAAAAGAATCTGAAATTAGACAGTTTTCCCAACAGATAAGATTTTCCGGTGGTTGATGAAATGCTGTTAAGTTAAGACTCCACAGGAAAAGAACACCTTCTCTGGAAGAGAAGTAGTGTTGGTATAGTAGATACACACTATATATTTCTCCTGGAGCACCTTTTTCTGAAGTATACCTATTTGAAAGAGGTCCCCTTCTTCAGGAGGGATGATCAGTCACCTACTCTTATTTATCTGTAAATGTCCTTCATATCATGTGGCTGTCAATCGTTATAAGAAAATGACAATGTTCAAAATCTAAAGATATTGTGATTGTTTTGTGTAACTTTTTAATTACACAATGTATTATTTAATTGTTTAATTTATTTATGGGAACCATCCAGGACGTAGCCATCCCAATATGTCATATATTTTTGGAGGGAGTGGGAGATCACTGTAGTGCATGCCCCATTTCTAACAAAAGAAGTAGAGCCCCATCCTCTTCTGCCTTCAATAACCCCAGAATATGAACCTTGAATTATCTGCAGGCCTCGTTCTATTAAGTAGTCTAGGAGATATAGATTATGGCCCTGGTGAGAATAATGATTACTAACTGGGATTCTGCCCCTTCTCCAAGGATTCTGTAGCTCTGGAGCCCCCTTTTTTGGTTATCAAATCTGAGGAAAGTCTGAAGAATTTTCTCAGCCTGATTTAGATGAAGAAATCATGGATATTGAGCAGTTGATATATCTAGAGTCTTCTCTCCCCCATTTTAGTAAGTCATTATGAGTGGATTTATTTTTAAACAATCAAACACATAATCAATCACATTAGATTCTGACAACATGATGTACAAAGAAGCTGGTGACTCACAGATAGGTATGAACTGATAAATTAACAGAAGGTCAATTCATGTTAATCATTTATTGACTGGGCCTGAGCCTTCTGGCCAGTACACACATCTCTATTGTGATTTACACAAGATATATTAGAAAAGTTGCATATTGGACCATTGTCACAGACCATCAATAAACAAGCATCAATATATGAGAGGTCAACAAGTGTGAAAACATAGTAAACATTTTGATGTTGCACATGTTAAGTGTGAAGATGATGAATCAACAATTAAATATCAGTTTCCTGAAATTGGGTGTGGTGTGTACCAATTAGAAAGGTAACCTGGTGACTGGGAGATTTGGTAAGCCAGGGTCCATTGACTGATGGTATGCCCGTATAGCTCCTCTGAAGGCCTCCCCATTTCCATCTCACTTGTGGTTCATCTCTTTCTCTCGGCTTCCCTCTTTCAGGTCTGATTTAGGTGGTTAGTTTGCTGATGTGTTGGGTGGTTGTTGGTAGCCACCAAGATCACTGTTTAAAATTCACATAAATATATACAATCATCCCAATACAATATTCTAGAAGTAGGTCGGAAGAAATCTAAATTCCTGAAGTAGGAACTAGTTCCCCTCCCCTTCTTTTTTCTCTAAGCTAGTGTTGGGTTAATTTGGGGTGGTCAGAGGTTATCACACTGTGTACGCCTTGTATCAACTGGTTCCTGCTGTATGTAAGTTCTCATTTGACCTGGGGTCCGTGAACGTGTACAGTAAGACAGTGACAAGAGTGAGAATGTGTCAAGATGCATGTAAATAAATGACATACATTTATAACATGTCTTCCACTCAATGGTGTTTACAATGTGTATAAATAATTCTCTGTGTTTTCCCAATTAACCAACTTCTTCTTCTTCTGTGCCTAATAACTCTCTCCCATTATCTGTTGTTTTTGTGGTGTTGAGTGTTGGGTTGTGTGGTGATGAGTGGTGTTGAGTGGTGTTGTGTTTTAAGTTATGTTGAGTAATGAGTTAAGTTCACTTCGTGTGATGGAGTTCCGCGAAGCACAACCTTTCTGATGTAATGCAGTTCATAAGTGCTCTTATCTAATTAAAATTTGACATAAATATAAATATTTATCCTTCAAACCCTATCCATTCAATAGATGAAGCAGAAAGAAAAGATTGGATTTCTCTCTCAACTTTCTAAATTGAAAATAGACATAGATAAGTCTGTTTTAAAACAAGGCACTTATTCTAGTACACGAACTGTCATTTTAGCTGTAGGTAGTGATAGCATTTTTTATCAGTGTCTGCTGAAATGCACAAGATTGCTTTAGAATCATCACTTCGTACAGTTGTTCAGAATAGAATGGAGTAGTATAATGCACTTCCTAAAGTTAATAATTATCTTTAAGGATATCAGAGATTGCAGTTTCATCGAAGAGAGTAGTAGATTGTCAGTTTGCCCGGGAACGGCTCTGCGTCGTCAGAATATAGTCGAGCAATTTTACATTTCAGAGGTTTTAATTAATAATAATACATTTCAATTGACATTACAAACACTGGATACCATTTCTTGATACCTGATACATCGGATTCTTAGTCTAATCTCGAGAATTACAAGCTTACCTCGGATCTAGACACTCCGCATTCCCATGTTTGAAAATTTGGTCACACCAGCTTCTCGCGTCTGGTCATCAGGCTGGTTGCAGAAAAAGTGCGGGCTTACCATATTCTGATGAAATATTAACATATGCTAAACATGCGTTGGCGCGAAAGCGGGGTCACATGTCTATTTCGTCCAATGGTCTTCCGAGCTTTGTCTGATGAAATCTTTCTAAGAATCCACGTCATCTGTCACTTATGCAGTTCCAGTTTCGATGTTAAGTTTTAAGTCCTAGTTCCAGTTTGCGGTTGTGTAGTCAATTGTTTTATTATTTCCTCTTCTTGGCTTGCGGTCTTGTTAACTGAATAATGGTGGTTAGCCATCATGCTACACCCCCTTCACAGTATTTTCAGAACGTCATTCCCCACCCCCTTCCTATCAAAAATTTGGCCCGTGCACCCCTTAACCATATTTTTAGAACGTCATTCCCCCCTTTCATATTTCCTACCTAAAAATCCCCCACCCCTACACAATATACGTAAAAATGGAAGGTAAATATCTTAAAACCAGTCTAGAAATCCACATAAAACGTTATTTGTGGGTCTACTTACTTTATAAAATGAATTTTAGAAGGATGAGACGTGCATAACTGTAAAGTATGAAGGGAAAAGCAATATCAAGTAATCGGTTCTTGTATTGAACGCGATCTTGAAATGATCTTCATTCCCCCCCCCCCCCCCCTTGGAAACCCTAAAATTCCCCGGGGGGAGGATTCCCCACCGGTTGAGAACCACTGATCTAGAACATATTAAAAAAATTTGTTTCTTTGGCCTTTTACCGGCCGGATAAAAATTGTTTTATTGAATAATGCTCGCTAAGGGATAAGAACATATTAATTTTTTTTTTTTTTTAAACTTTTATTGAGTGTTAAAATCGTTGCAAAGTGTATTGTTCCGTGTTTTTACAGAGCGTTGCATGTGGTCGTGTAGGTGACATATGTACAAAATTACAAACATTTTATACATTGGAATGATTTCTTCATTGAAATTGTTGTAAGGAAACATTATAAACAACAGCAAGATGATAGTACACCGTTATTATTTCCCCTATCACATTCCCTCATCTGTCGGCTCCAACCCCACCAATACCATCACTACCACTCGGTAGTGATGAACATGGCAGTATAACTTGTTAGAGCCAACCGTTGAGAGCGACAGCAGAATCAACAAACACAGTATCAAAATTGTGGAAAAGGGGGATGTGACAGTTAGTTAGTTAGTTTTTCCTCTTGAGCCTAAGGCGGCGCATAGGGCAGAAGTCCTGTCTCTCCATGCCTTGGCGGTTCGCTGCTACCTGTTGTAGATCTTGGATATTTACTTGGCCATTGAATGAGCCTTCTCTAATGATGGTTCTACGCAGGGTCTCTCTTGGTCTTCCCCGTTTTCTTTTCCCTACTGGTGACCATATGAGGGCTTGGTAGGGGAGTCTTGACTTGTCCATTCTGAGTACATGGCCGATGTAGTTCCAACGGCGTCTTCTTATGAAATTGGATACTGTATCTTGCTTAGTCTCTTGTCTTATTTGCGCATTGGTTCTGAAGTCTGTCCAGTGGATGTTTAGAAGTCTTCTAAGACATTTGTTCTCAAAATTGTCTAATTTTTTATCTAAAGCTACCGTTGATTTCCAACTTTCACATCCATACGTTAACACTGGAATCACACAAGAGTTGAAGATTTTAAGTTTTGTGTGTTTGCTGAGTGTCTTTGACTTCCAGATGTTTGACAGTTTATTGAAGGCACTAGATGCCTAGTGCGATTCTAGATGATATTTCTGGTGTTGAGTCCCCTGTAGATGTCATTTTGCTTCCTAGGTATGTGAAGCTATTGACTTTTTCAAGAACGTAGCTGTTCAATTTGGTGTCATCTGAACTGTTGGTAAGATCAATAGTCTTTGTTTTTGTGGTGTTAATTTGGAGACCAATTTGCCCTGAAACATTTTGGAGGTGGTTTATTTTCTCTTGGGCATCCGGGTGTGTTGAACTCAAAAGCACTATGTCGTCGGCAAAGTCCAGGTCTTCTAGAATTTTGTCAACCCAATGGATACCCATATTTGTGTTGTTTGTGCATTTGCGCATGACCCAATCGATAGCTATTCCAAAAAGCATCGGTGATAAGACACAACCCTGTTTCACTCCTGTTTCAACTGAGAACCAGTCAGAGTTGCCTGTTTCTGTTCTTACGCAGCAACGTGTCTCTTTGTAGAAAGATTTTATGACGTTGGTATATTTGGTAGGAAACCATAGATGTTAAGTAGATTCCAAAGTGAAGGACGGTGGATACTGTCGAAGGCTTTTTGAAAGTCGACAAAGTTGGTGATTAATTTCGACTGGAATTCTACGGAGTCTTCAATGATTATTCTGAGGGTGAAAATGTGGTCTATACATGACCGTTTTGGTCTGAAGCCTGCTTGTTCTTCTCTGAGCCTTTCATCTATCGCCTTTTTCAATCTCTCAAGTAACATGCTACAAAAAAGTTTTCCTGGTACTGATAATAGAGTGATACCACGCCAATTATTGCAATCAGACATATCGCCCTTTTTAGGCAGTTTGAAAATTACACCATCTTTCCACTGTTGTGGTGGGGATTCGCTTTGCCAGATTTCATTGATCAGCTGTAACAAACGTTGTAAGGTGTTCTCATCTGCTGCTTTGAGCATTTCTCCTGAGATTTCATCTTCACCAACAGCTTTGTTGTTCTTCAATTTTTTGATGGCTGCTTTAATCTCTTCCATGGTGAATGACTCGGATGAGGCATCTAGTGGGGGAATAGTAATTTCTCCATCCAGGTTCGGAACAGTGTCAGGCTGCGGTCTATTTAATATTTCTTTGAAGTGTTCTGCCCATCGTTGCTTTTGAAGGTCATCGGATAACAATTGATTACCTTGTTTGTCTTTGATGGGTATATTTGGTGTAGGTGAGTGATTGCATAATTGCTTCATGATATGGAATACGGCTCTGTTGTTTCCAGCTTCTGGCAGCTGCTTCGGCGTCGGAGGCCATGCTGTGAACAAAGTTATGTTTGTCTTTTCGTGCACTTGATTTCACCTCTTTATCCAACATAGAGTATTTTTGCTTGTGGGTTTCATATGTAGAGGTGTCTTTTGCAGAAAGAAGTGTTAGTTTTGCTTTTTTTCTTTCTTGTATCTTCGTCCAGGTGTTATCGCTTAGCCACTTCTTCTTCTGTCTTTGTACGTAGCCGACTGTGTTTGTTGCAGCATTTAGCAAGGTATTTTTTAGGAAATTCCAATTTTCTTCAATGTTGTTTTTAATATTCGCATTGCTCGATATACTTTCTTTGTTAGCATAGATGCTTTGTACCTCTGAATTGAATGCGAGTTGGTGTTCTTTAGTCAGTAGGGACTGTGAGTTTATTTTCTTAATTCTGGGTGATCTGTGCAGAGTCTTGAGCTTTATTTTTAGTTTGGCAATGCAGAGATTGTGATCACTGCCAGCATCTGCACCTCTGTAGTCTCTGACGTCTTGTACTGATGAACGGAATTTGGCATTAATGCAAAAATGGTCTATCTGATTTTTTGTGATGCTATCAGGCGAGTTCCACGTGACTTTGTGTATATCTTTGTGCGGAAATAAAGAGTTTGCTACTATCAGATTTGCTATTTCACAGTAATTTGCTATGTGACAGTATACGGGTTTAAAAAGCAGAAAAGGTAGTGGTTGCATTTATAATGTTTGTGTTGTTACATGCGGTCTTTGTATTTAGTATTTGTGTAGATGTATTTACGGAGCGTTGCATGTGGGCATGTAGGTGGCATATGTCTAATATTACAACAATTCATTCATTGGCATACTTACATATGAAAGGGGTGGGGGTGGGGGAATTACCCGGGGGGAAAAATAATTTTAAAAAAGTTGTTTTACTATATTTGTGTTTCCTGTCACCCCATTCTCCAATTGGCACTAAAAACCGCCAAACACCATCACCACGTCTTCGGTAATGATGATAATGGCAGTAAACTTTTTGAACCAACCAGTGAGAGCTGCAGCAGCATCCACAGCAACAGTAACAAGTGGGGAGATGAAGGATTATGATAATGATAAAAAGTGTTCATAAAATTAAAAAATTAATCGCAATTGAACCATAATAATAAAATATTAATACTTAATGAAAGCATGGTAGTAGTGGTACAAATGCATTTGTGTTGTTAGTATTTTTCCATGTGTCCTGTGTGTTCAGTATTTGTGTGTGTGTATTTACGGAGCGTTGCATGTGGGCGTGTATGTGACGTGTGCATATTTTATTCATTGGACATATTTACATGTGAAGGAGAAAGAAAAATCTTCCCATTATTGTTTCCTTTGCCACACTCTCACCTATTGGACCCACCACACCAATGCCCTCATCACCACTCTCTGGTAATGATGGTAAAGGCAGGATAAATATTTGAACCAACTGGTGAGGGTATCAGCAAAGGCAACAACAACCATGAGCAGGGGGGGGGGGGCAAATGGGAGATGAGGTTATATATTAATAATGATAACAATAATGATAATGCAAATAAACCAAATAAATCAATAATAATAATGACAAAAATAAAATTACTATTGGTAATAACAGCAATGATAATAATAGTTATGATAATGATCACATTTTTCAAACATGTGATTCCATTTCTTAAAATGGTTATCTTAGGAATGGTGTTAACATAGCGTGGCAGGTACATACAATTGCAACTTGCAAGTTTTAATAATAGTAGGAGAAAAGGCGTTGGTTATCTTTTTCTCCTTGTTTATTTTTTTTTTCTTTTTAAACTGTAAGGGTTCATTAATTTTTTCCCTTTGATCGTTTTTTTTTTTTTTTTTTTTGTAACAAATAAACAAGCATTTGTATTAACACAAATTTTTACAATATCATTGGTTTGGTAACCATATGTGATTTTGTATTCATTCATTCAACATTCACTACATTTTCCTGTTTCTTTCTCGCACTCATGTATACTAAAATATAACATCATAAAGAAACAGTACGTATGTTTACTCTGAAAATATCTGTGATATTTTGTGTTTACAACATAGGAAAATTACCCATTGGTCTTGGTGGCCATAAGTGATTTTATATCCATTCATTCAACATTCACTCACATTTTCCTGTTTCTTTCTCGCACTCATGTATACTAAAATATAATATCATAAAGAACAGTATGTGTGTTTACTCTGGAGATATCTGTGATATCTTGTGTTTACAATATAGGAAAATTACCCACTGGTCTTGGTGACCATAGGTGATTGTATATCAAATTCATTCAACATTTACCCACATTTTCCTGATCTTTCTCTCACTCATGTATACTGGAAAGTTTAATTTGTAATGTTCTTTTAAAGCAATACTTATATTTTACTGTGGAAATATCTGTGATATTTTGTGAGTGTACATAAAGGAAATTAAGTGTGTGTTATATGTGAGGTGTTTATATCTGGCTGAGTTTCTGCATGTCCATATAAGCTGTCTGTAGTAAGAAAGGGCTATTAGTAGTTTTGTATGCAGGTCTTTTGCTGTATTTGGTAGAAGGTTGAGGAATATAGCTTTGTATATGTCGGTTTGTTTGCCTGTTTGTGTTTGTATGAGGTGTTGGCGTGTTGTGCGTGTGGCAGTAATTGTTGGACATGTATAGTAAATGTGTTCCTCTGTCTCTTGTGTGTTGTTTCTACATAATTGGCATTGTTTGTCTATGTATACTTGTCCTGTGTTGTTAGAGTCATGCTGTATAATAACCTATATGTGATTTCTCTAGCTGTTGGTGTTATGTGTTTGTTGTGTAGGTTTGAAAGGGTGCATGTGAAGTCAGACATGAAGTATTTGTATCCTCTTTTGATCCTAAGTGTGAGTGGTGGTGCTTGCTCTCTAACTAACTGTTTGTATATTGTGTGTGTTGTTTGCTGTATTAAATGTTCATGTCCCTGTATTAGCCTGCATGCATGTCTGATAGAATGTTGGCAGTTTTCCCTGATAGTGTGCAGTTGCATTGTTAAGTGGTGTGAGGTGTTTGATGTTGTGGGCTATGTAGTATAGTGCTAGTCTGTGCTGTTCTGGGTGTCTGATGATTTTACCTATGTGACTAATTCTAAGTGACAGTATTTTTGTGTGGATGTCCTGTAGTGCAATTACCCCCTTGTTTCTTGTCTTGTATGAGAGTTTTGTGTTTTATGCTGTGTATTGTGTTGGTGAAGATAAAGCATCTGATTTGTTTGTTTATGTTTGTGACGGTCTGTTTGGGAGGGTCGAGTACTGTAGCTAAGTATATTATTTTGGGTATTTTGTATGTGTTGACTATTGTGCTTCTACCAAATATTGTTGATGCTTTGTACCTATACCTATGTAACATGTCTGTGATCTTTTTGGTCAGTGCGTACCATGTTTGTGTGTGTGTTTTTGTGGGATCACAAGGAAATGTGATCTCATACAGCTTCATGGTGTCTGCGTGTCTCAGATCAGGAGGGAAATCTGACTTTTGTTTCCACTTTCCCAGACCCATTATATGTGATTTCTGTACATTTACTTTGGCTCCACTGCCTTTTCCAAAATGGGTAAAGGTGTGGAGTATGTTCCTTATTGATGTGTTGCTAGTGGGAAAGAAGGCAGTGTCATCTGCATAAGCGATGAGCTTCTGCTCTCCTATCCCATGCAGGAAGGTGCCTTTAATACTAGTGTCTTGTCTTATGTTCTCTAATAAAGGCTCTAGGGTGAGCGCATACAGTAGTGGTGATAGGGGACATCCCTGCCTTACAGATCTCGTGAGCCTGAAGCTGGCTGTCAGTGAATGGTTCACCAACACTTTGCTCTCAGGATTTTTGTACAGGATCTGTATCCACTGCCTGTAGTAATCTCCTATATTACAGTGTTCTAGTGTTCTATGCAGGTATGTGTGGGAAATTCTGTCGAAGGCCTTCTCTTGATCCAGGGACAAGATGGAGGATGGACAGTCTTTCCCGTGTGTGTAGGTGATTATGTCTCTAACTAGGTGGGTGTGGTTATGTATATTTCTGTGTTTGACACTGCACTGTTGGTCATGGTGTATTAGTGTTTGCATGAAAGGTTTAAGTTTGTTGGTGAGTGCTTTAGCAAGTATCTTGTAGTCTGTGTTGAGTAAAGAGATTGGTCTGTAGTTCTTCAGTTGTGTCTTGTCAGTATTGTTTTTGCATATGAGTGTAATGTAGGACATGTTGCAACTGTCTGGAAGCTGTTTTTGTCAAAGGCTTCTTGATAGACTTTGAGGAGAAGATTGCCTAGGATAGGAAAGAAGTGTTGGTAGAATTCTACTGTCAAACCGTCTGATCCTGGGAGTTTTGTCTTTGTTCAGTGTGCTCAGTGCCTGTGTTATGTCTGTCAGTGTCAGTTCTGTATCCAGTGTGTCTCTGTCTGTGTCAGGTAGTTTCTTTGTATACTGTAAGAAGTTGTCTTGTATCTGTGTGTCAAATGTCTCTGCTGTGAATAGATGTGTGTAGTGTTGCTGGAAGGCAGTCCCTATGTGTGATGTTTCTGTCTGCATGTTCCCCTGCATGTCTGATATTTTGCTTATTTGTCTGTTATGCTGTATGTTTTGTTCAATTGCAAGATATTGTCTACTGGGTGCTTCTTGTGTAATTGTGATGAGTTTTGTTCTAAGAAGAGCACCCAGATATCTGTGTTGTTGGTGTTCTTCTAGTTGTGTTTCTAGTATGTGTAAGTGTGATGCATTTCTGTCTGTCTGTTTTGTTAGTCGTATGGCTGTCTGTATGATACGTTCTTGTCTTAGTCTGTCTTTGTGAATCATGGTTGCTAAGTGTTGTGTTCTGCTTCGTATAGTGTTTTTTTAGCAAGTCCCAGTATTGTGTGATGTTCTCAGTCGGTATATTGTCTGTGTACGTGTGTATGAGCTGTGTCATATATTTAACATATTCTGTGTGTTTCAATAATGAGTTATTGTATTTCCAGTGTGGTGACCGTTTGTATGTCTGCGTGTCTGTGCTGTTTGTGCTGATGTGTACTAGTATACCTTTGTGATCTGTGTAATCTAATGTTTCCCGTAGGTGTTTGGTTTGTATGATGTGGTGTGTCGCGGGTGTGTAAATCCTGTCTAATTTAGATGATATGTTGTGTATTTTGTTTTTGTATGTCGTTTCTCTACTGTCGGGGTGTGTATGCCTGAATGCGTCTGTGAGGTTGTGAGTGTCGATGATGTTTCGTAGTGTATCTAGTTGATGTATGCCGTCCCCGCCGGCCCTCCTCATGCTGTGTTCTTACTTCTCCCCCTAACACGTCTATTTCTTCAAGCACGCAGTTGTAATCGCCGGCAAGAACGATATTTTGTCCCCTGTATGTCTGTGTTAATAAATCGTCTAACTGTTCATAAAATAAAGGTTGGTAATTGTAATTAGGTGGTGCATGTATGTTAACTATCGTGTACGGCGTGTGTGTCGTTCTTTACCTGAACCGTGCTAACTCTACCGTGTTCGTCTCTGTGCGTTCTATAATATCCCACGTGTCGGATGTCTGCAATATGGCTGTCCCTTGACCCGTTGTTTTGTTTCGCTAAACTGAAAGATGAATTCTTTAATCCTAACTGTGTTACTAGTTCTGCTGCTTCAAAGTCTGTTTTGATGTTAGTTTCTTGTAATAAGATGAAATCTGGTTTGTGTTTGTGTATGAGTGCTGATTAGTATTGTAATTTCGTTTTCATACCACGAATATTTAAGCTAATTATACATAGACTGTCAGCCATTTTAAAAATAAAATAAACAACATGGTGGTTGAATTTACGTGATTACCTTTGTACAAAATACTTCAAATCTGGGCTGTGTCTTCGGTTGTGGTGATATTTTTGTGGTTTTCGTTCTCCTCGTGGTCTTCGTCGGTGTCTTCGTCGGTGTTGATAAAAAGTGGTCCTTCATTGTCGCTGTTTTCATTCTGTTTTGTAGCAGCTTTCTTGCATGGTTTGGAAGGGGAAGGGGAAGATCTTCCCTCCTCTTCTCTTATGTCTTTGTTGCTTGAGGAATTTCTTCTCTCTGCCCACTGTCTTTTTCTGCCGTAGTTGACGATTTGAAAACCGTCGTCGTTGGTTTCCTGTGAAGTTGTTTTTGTTTGAGTTTCTACGGCTTGCTCCGTGGTCACCGGTCTGCCAGTTACTTCGACGACATCTTGGACGGCGTTGTTTTGCTGTGTGTGGGCCTTCCCCATGATTGCCGGGAATTCCTCTTGTGCTAGTTCAGAGGTTTTCTTATTATTGTCTTTCTTCTGCCGCCTTGTCGGGCATTTGTTAGACCAGTGATCGTCTAGGCTGCAAAATGGACATTGGGTCCGGCGACCGGGCATAGTGAACAGTATGCGGTGGTAGCCTGTTATTTTCCCTGGCGCCGTGATATTTGCGTAGTGCGGCACCGGTGTTGAGGGGATGCACAGTACTATTAATGTTTTTTTTCTAAGGTGAAGACGTTGAAGACGTTACAAAAGATAGTGAAACATAGAAGCAGTCCTTAGGCAAAAGATTTGTACGTTGTGAAGCGAAAGATGTATACGTTGTGAAAAGAAACTAGAGTCACAACACTGGGGCATCAATTGGGGTGTGTGTGAATATTGTGCAAGTAACTTGCAGTGTTAAAACATTGTATATATCTTGGTAGAAAACAGAGTTTATTCACTTTTATGTAATTCACTCACTTTTAACCTTAGATTGGCAAATTGCTTTGTTAATTTTGAAAGATTAGCTTATTTATCTTAGATATTTAATACATATTATATCTAATTTCTTTATTAGATAAATCTTGGTGAGTTATTTCCCTTGCAAAGAATAAAATGGTATTATGTCCGCATGATTTTACAGGTACGTAACTCGTGAACTCTTCAGAGGTTGTTTCTTTTAGATTTCACCAAAAATAGAACGTGTACTGGCTCTAGCAATTGTGGTGGAGTGGCTAGCATGTGTCTCTGCCAGCCCTGTTGTCATGTTTTTAAATCTCCCATCAAGGCTGGGTCTTATTTTTATTGCCCTGGAATCCCAGGCCCACCCAGCCTTAAAATGAACACCAAGAAATGAACTGGAAAGTAAATGCAGCCAGTGTGAATGTGCTATTGGGCACATCAGCCTTCGAGTGCCGATTGATCTACATATTTATCATGTCTAGCATCATATACTCAAGGTGTGGACAAGGGTCTGTTAGTTTACTTTTACTACTAATACTACTACTGTTACTGCTGTTACTGCTGCTGCTGCTGCTACTAGCCTACTACTACTACTACTACTACTACTACTACTACTACTACTACTACTACTACTACTGTTACTGCTGTTACTGCTGCTGCTGCTGCTACTACTACTACTACTACTACTACTACTGTTACTGCTGTTACTGCTGCTGCTGCTGCTGCTGCTGCTACTACTACTACTACTACTACTACTACTACTACTACTACTACTACTACTACTACTACTACTGTTGCTGCTGCTGCTGCTACTACTACTACTACTACTACTACTACTACTACTACTGTTACTGCTGTTACTGCTGCTGCTGCTGCTGCTGCTGCTGCTACTACTACTACTACTACTACTACTACTACTACTACTACTACTACCAATACTGCTGTTTTCTTTTCCCAACTTCCAATGACAAAGACTTATTGCATAAAATGTTCTTAATTTGATAGAACACAGTTTTTGCACACAGTTAGATCAGTGTCATTTGTCAAGACGGTCTCCTGCTCTAAAGAATGAAGGACTCCACCGGCTGGCACATGCTGTGGAAGAGTCAGCACATGGACGCCCAGGTGGAGAGGATAGCGTTGAGTGCCAAGGTGATCAGCTCCAACCAAGAATACTCCAACAACAAGATGGTGGCTGCCTCTTCTGGGTCCACTGTTTTTCTATGGGTAGTCAGTGATGAAGGAGAAAGTAGGCAAATAGGTTGGTATTGACTGAATGTGTCACTTCCTAATATGATCCAATATGACTATATATATTTACATAGTGTTTCCTGTCCTTTTTCTTTTCTATCCTTCAGAAGTAGGATTTGGTAACTCATACAAGTTGTCTTGTACTTCTACCCTAGGATGTAGAGGGAAATAAGATCTTAATTTATAACTCTATCCCAGGATGGATCTGGTAACTCATACAAGTTGTCTTGTACTTCTACCCTAGGATGTAGAGGGAAATAAGATCTTGTTTTATAACTCTATCCCAGGATGTAGAGGGAAATAAGATCTTGTTTTATAAATCTTATCCTAGGATGTAGAGGGAAATAAAATCTTGTTTTATAACTCTATCCTAGCATGAAGAGGGAAATATGATCTTGTTTTATAACTCTGTCCTAGGATGTAGAGGGATATAAGATCTTGTTTTATAACTCTATTCTAGGATGTAGAGGGAAATAAGACATTGTAATCTTGTACTTCTACTCTGGGATGTAGAGAGAAATAAGACATCTTGTTCTTCTACCTAGGATTGATTGATTGATTGATTGATTGATTGATTGATTGATTGATTGATTGATTGATTGATTGATTGATTGATTGATTGATTGATTGATTGATTGATTGATTGATTGATTGATTGATTGATTGATTGATTGATTGATTGATTGATTGAAGAACCGACATCACAGTATTCGGGACATTCCCTACCTAGGATGTAACGGGAAATAAGAAGTCTTGTTCTTCTACCTAAGATGTAGAAGGACATAATATCTTGTAGTATTGCACTTCTACTCTGGGATGTAGAGGGAAATCAGAAGTCTTGTTCTTCTACCTTGGATGTAGAGAGAAATCAGAAGTCTTGTTCTTCTACCTTGGATGTAGAGGGAAATCAGAGTCTTGTTCTTCTACCTTGGATGTAGAGGGAAATCAGAAGTCTTGTTCTTCTACCTTGGATGTAGAGGGAAATCAGAAGTCTTGTTCTTCTACCTTGGATGTAGAGAGAAATCAGAAGTCTTGTTCTTCTACCTATGGATGTAGAGAGAAATCAGAAGTCTTGTTCTTCTACCTAGGATGTAGAGAGGAAATCAGAAGTCTTGTTCTTCTACCTTAAGATGTAGAGGGAAATCAGAAGTCTTGTTCTTCTACCTTGGATGTAGAGAGAAATCAGAAGTCTTGTTCTTCTACCTAAGATGTAGAGAGGAAATCAGAAGTCTTGTTCTTCTACCTTGGATGTAGAGGGAAATCAGAAGTCTTGTTCTTCTACCTTAGATGTAGAGAGAAATCAGAAGTCTTGTTCTTCTACCTAAGATGTAGAGGAGAAATCAGAAGTCTTGTTCTTCTACCTAGGATGTAGAGAGAAATCAGAAGTCTTGTTCTTCTACCTAAGATGTAGAGGGAAATCAGAAGTCTTGTTCTTCTACCTAGATGTAGAGGGAAATCAGAAGTCTTGTTCTTCTACCTAAGATGTAGAGAGAAATCAGAAGTCTTGTTCTTCTACCTAAGATGTAGAGGGAAATCAGAAGTCTTGTTCTTCTACCTAAGATGTAGAGGGAAATCAGAAGTCTTGTTCTTCTACCTCAGATGTAGAGAGAAATCAGAAGTCTTGTTCTTCTACCTAAGATGTAGAGAGAAATCAGAAGTCTTGTTCTTCTACCTAAGATGTAGAGGGAAATCAGAAGTCTTGTTCTTCTACCTCAGATGTAGAGAGAAATCAGAAGTCTTGTTCTTCTACCTAAGATGTAGAGAGAAATCAGAAGTCTTGTTCTTCTACCTAAGATGTAGAGAGGAAATCAGAAGTCTTGTTCTTCTACCTAAGATGTAGAGAGAAATCAGAAGTCTTGTTCTTCTACCTAAGATGTAGAGAGAAATCAGAAGTCTTGTTCTTCTACCTAAGATGTAGAGAGAAATCAGAAGTCTTGTTCTTCTACCTAAGATGTAGAGAGAAATCAGAAGTCTTGTTCTTCTACCTAAGATGTAGAGAGAAATCAGAAGTCTTGTTCTTCTACCTAAGATGTAGAGGGAAATCAGAAGTCTTGTTCTTCTACCTAAGATGTAGAGGGAAATCAGAAGTCTTGTTCTTCTACCTAAGATGTAGAGGAGAAATCAGAAGTCTTGTTCTTCTACCTAGATGTAGAGGAGAAATCAGAAGTCTTGTTCTTCTACCTAGGATGTAGAGGAAATCAGAAGTCTTGTTCTTCTACCTAGGATGTAGAGAGAAATCAGAAGTCTTGTTCTTCTACCTAAGATGTAGAGGGAAATCAGAAGTCTTGTTCTTCTACATTGGATGTAGAGAGAAATCAGAAGTCTTGTTCTTCTACCTAGATGTAGAGAGAAATAAGAAGTCTTGTTCTTCTACCTAAGATGTAGAGAGAAATCAGAAGTCTTGTTCTTCTACCTAAGATGTAGAGAGAAATCAGAAGTCTTGTTCTTCTACCTTAGGATGTAGAGAGAAATCAGAAGTCTTGTTCTTCTACCTTGGATGTAGAGACAAATAAGAAGTCTTGTTCTTCTACCTAATATGTAGAGAAAAATTAGAAGTCTTGTTCTTCTACCTAAGATGTAGAGAGAAATTAGAATTCTTGTTCTTCTACCTAAGATGTACGTGGACATTAAGGCATATGCTCCCCCCAAACTCATCCTATCGCAGGCAGCTTCATCCATGCCCTCCCTATATTATTGGACGTCTGTCTCTACTTCTCTTCTCCATGTGTATTTAGCTTTTCCTCTATTTCTTTTGCAAACCCTGTGGATTCCAGACAAAGGCCTTTCTAGTTCTTCTAATCTCAGATTTTCTGAACGTATGTCCCATCCACGCTTGCGTCTTTTATTCACCTCTTGGTTCTCTAGTATTTGTCTAGTTCTCTCCAGTTCTCTGGTATTTGTCTAGTTCTCTTTATGAGCTCCACTTTGGTGACTCTCTTCATCAAGACTAAGCTGTGCAAATCATGGCTGAGATTTGTTAACTTCGCTCCCTTTCTGTATGTCTGATGAGTGGCTGACAAAGAAATTCTTGTATAGTAAACTTGATTCATGCATACATCTCATCTCATCTCATCATGTTCCTCTTATACCTTGCGGTGTCGAGGTGAAGTATAAACATCGTCAGAATGCCCGATTATGGGCTTCATGTGTCAAGATTCCCATGGACTCTGCTATTCCCTCTCTCCATCTGGTCTGTACATTATTGCTTGTTGTGGTATGCTGTTTAATGGCAACCTACTGGCATGGCCAGACCATTTGATTTGCTGCTTTTTAATAAAATCTAGTGCTGCTTTAATCCCCACTTTAGTCCTGATTTCTTCATTTCTGATCTTATCGCTTCATGATACGTTGAGTATTCTTCTCAGGAATCTCATTTCTGCTGTTATTTTTCTTTTCTCTTTTTCTGTAATTGTCAAGGTTTGGCATTGGTAGCATAGAGTTGGTAGGAAGATTGATTGATTGATTGATTGATTGATTGATTGATTTAGGAACCGACATCACAGAATTCGGGACATTCCCATAAGCGCTCCGTCCCCATCCTCAGCAGCAGCGAAGAGTTCCAACACTAATAGTTCCAGTAGCAATCTGATTATATGTCCGTCTCGCCTTTCCTCTGAGCATCGATCGTCGGCCTCTCGTCACACTCGTCCCCTCGTCACACCTCGCTGCCTCATTCTTACCAGACTATAGTGATCCATTTGCTCCTCCGAGGTGTACACGTGCTCTCACAAGGCCGCAACCACGTCTGTTTTGTCATGCATCAATACTCCACCAAGTTTTTCCCGAGCCAGCCAATCTGTCCGCCTGTTCATTCCCCAGCACACCGAAATGCCCAGGAGAAAAGATCCAGGTGATACCTGCTACCCGTGACCTCCGAAGGAAGCAAGCCACTCTGCCCGAAGCTTGCCTGTTCTCACCCTCCCCAGCATGCTTTCTGAGTCAGTTACAATCACAATGTGTGTATGTATCGTGTTCTGCATCCAGCGGAAAGTTGCACTGACCGCCTCCACCTCCATTCTTAAGCTAGATGTTGTGTCATCATACGCCAGGTTCTCCTGCACCAAACGCCGACCATTAGCTTTTGCCAAGAACCCCCAGGCACTTTTCCTACCTCTCACCACCGACCCATCCGTGTAGATAATCACATCACCCGGGCGAGAATTATCCTGAATTAGTTGCTGAATTTCCACTTCCGTGGCCCCTGCTGGCCACTACCTGCACTCTCGGCTCAATGTGATTATAACTCTGCACAAGTCTGACTGCTCGGCTGGCACTCTGACCCACTCCTCTCCTCGCCTGATGTTCTCCAAGGGGCACACCTGTCTGATCGTATCCTCCGCCTGAGCCATCTATGATTTCCCTCTTAGCAGTCTCTGACCCTTAACTACGTCCAGCGCCTCATGCAACGGGTGATCTGTGTCTGCAGTTACTCTGAGGTATGCCTTCGCCTGCATGACCTTGTGCCTACCAGCAACTGTAGGCAGACCAAGGATGTGACGCATACTACACTACTGGAGTGTCTCTGCTGCATCCCAGAATGACCCGCATAGCTTCGTTCTATATGCGCTCTAATTTCACCAGCTCTCTTTGAGACAGTGAGCTGTCCTAGTTCATAATCAATCACTGAGAGGATCAAGTGCTGGTATAATGTGAAGAGAATTCTCTGCTCTGTGTCCATTCCAGCCATAGTTTTAAGTGCATTGAGTCCCTTGTGAGATCTTGTCACAACCGTCTCCACATGGTCCTTGAAGGACAGACTTCTGTCAAATGTGATTCCCAGATACTTCAGTTTGTTCTCTCTGTTGACGCTTCTGCCATCTATCGTGAGGCTTGGGGCATCATCTCTCACAATCCTGTTGTCCAGAGAGCACCACAACACAGCCGCCTTTTCCGGGTTGATGACAGCGCTTATTTCAGTGCACCAGTAAATCACTTTGCCTACTGTCACCTGTAGCTCCTGGGCTGTTTGATCCCTATTTCTCCCCTGCCTATATGCAAGAATATCATCTGCAAATGTTAGAATCCTTCCAACGCTTGGTGCTTCTAGGTATGCAATCTTGCTCGTATACACATTAAAGAGCACCGGTGAGATTGCAGATCCTGTGGCAGTCCCGGGGTTAAAATATGTGGCTCTGAGGGTGGCCTGCCAAAAGTGGCGCTCAATGCACAAACTCCATAGCTCCAGCGATGACCCCCAGGAGTCTGTGAGAAAAATGTACTCGTGAACCGAAAGATGTAGTCCGGTATCGAACCCACAACCTACGGAGCACGGGGCAGACAGCTTGACCACTTATAAGAAAGGGAAGAATCAGAGGATGAGCCACTAGATGATAGTTTATAGACAGCTGATTTCAGGACACAATACTTAAGGTACAGCTAGCATATATAGTATACTCTGTCAGAACCTGTGAGGCTGTTACTAACAACAGGCTTCACTTCACTCCAGACACACTTATTGGACCTCAGTCTTCCTTAGTCATGGCATTTGCTAACTGGGAGTTTCTTATCCTTCTTTCACAATAAGGGTTTGTAAAATTGCAGGCATGTAACCTTGTCCAAGTTATTGGATTGAATTTATTATCACTAACTTTTAACTAGAATTAAATATTTATGGAAAAATATGGTAATGCACGGGAAAGATTTGTGGAAAGAGAAATTGAGAAAGACAACGAGAGAAAATTCTTGGTAGTCTTGTGTCATGGCATGGAAGGGAGTCGGCACATGAAATGATAGAACGAACGAATGAACAAACTAACTTTATTTATACTAGAGTTTTATTATACTAGGGTTTTATTATTTTATTATATATTTTTATTATTCTATAGGTTTTTATTTTAGGATATACTAGGGTTCTATTATATAGGTTTTATTTAGGGATATACTAGGGTTTTATTATATAGATGCCATTGGAGATCGCAAGATGTGGAAGAGCATGATCGCCCACGCCAGTTGGCTAAGCACTTGATGGTTATGGTGGTAACCGTGGTTATTACACTCACTACCAACAGAGAGTTAGAGTCGGCCCCTAGTTCAGGCAAGAATTGCATTTGTTTCAGAGCTCTGCAGCTCTTGAGTTGACCTGGGCTTGTAAAATCATCACCATCATCATGTGCCTTGCCAGCTGGCCTAGGCGTTCATGTCTCTACACAGATCTCAGTCCTTGGTGCTCTGGATCAACTCTGCTGTTGATATAACTCCATGCCTCCGTAAAATCACCACCAAGGTGTAAATCCTATCATTAAAAGACTGTTTTCCCACATGCCACGTTCGAAACACAGCTGCGAGCGATTTGGCAGCAGACCACCTTGTGTTGGTCTTCATATAATGGTATGAGTGCCGGTCATTCAGAAAGCAATGGCAAACTACTGAAACGTAAACTTGCCAAGAAATCACAGCCAAAAAATGCTGGGGTTGACCGCGATATTCTGTAAAGGATATGCAACTAATTCATCAACTGTAACTGAGACCTCAGATCAGTCATAGACTTTCAAACTCTCCTAGACAGTTGCCAACTGTCTGGACCCCTAGGCAGCATTGTGCTCTCTGAAAAGCCTGTGATCATAAGACGGCCAGGTGGAAAGTGCTGAGAAGTTTTCAGTATCTGCCTCAAGTTGAGAAGGTACCAGGTTCAATCCCAGCATACAGCTGGCTATTTTTCAAGGTGCTTTTGGTATCTAAACATATCATGCAACCCCCCCCCCCCCCACCCTGATCTCTTGGGTAGTGTGGACTGATACCTAGTCTTCTTAAATAAGGGTTGACAGGGTCTTCAAGGCAAAGTAGACAAGCCGTCTGCCTTGCACTCCGAAGTTTGTGGGTTCAATTCCATGCTACGTCTTTCGGTTCACGTGTGCATTTTTCTCAGAGACTCCCGGAGATCATTGCTGGAGCTACGGAGTTTGTGCTTTGTGTGACGTTTCCGGCAGGCCACCCTGCGCCATATGGGGTAAAACCCGGTGCAATGAAGTCGATCCTCTCAACTTTAAGACATTTTTTAATGGTATAAACATTATGTGTGCAAGTTTCACACAATAAAAATCCCACAGCAGTTGGAAATCCCAAAGTGTAGGCTGTAAAGCCATTGCTCTGGAAATGTAAACCCTACCTACGGTAGACAGAGCCCCTTACCCTTGGATGGAATCTGTCTAGAGCAGTGTTATCAACCGGAAATGGGGTAAGAAAATGAGTTAGTTAAGAAAATGAGGGTAAGAGAATGAGTGAGTTAGAGAAAATGAGAGGACGTGACATTGTGCTAGAAACTCGTAGATGGTGAGAATGATCAAGCGAGTATCTGGCCGACAATCCTCCGAGAAAGGTTAGACCTTTTTTTCTCAACCTTTTTTGGCATGCCAATTTTTAGTTGAACGTCATTCCAGCCCCGCCACCCCTTTTTTTCGAATTTCCTTATAATTTCCCCCCACCCCACCCTTACACAGTATACATAAAAATGGAAGCTAAATTTAATTTAACACATAAACACATACTAGAACGAGTCAAGACATCTACATAAATGTGATTTGCGGGTCTACTTACGTTATAAAACGAATTTCATTAGGGCAAGAAGTACTGAACCGTAAAATTTAGATGGAAAAGCAATACCAAGTAACTGGTTCTTGTATTAATGCGATCTTGAAATAATCTTAATTTCACCCCCCCCCTTTTCCCCCTTCCTGGAAACCCTAATATCCCCCTGGGGATTCCCCCCCCCCCAATGTGGGGGTGGGGTAGGGGAATTCCCCACCGGTTGAGAACCACTGGGTTAGACGGACACGTAATCAGACTGCTACTTATACCATTTGCATCTGAACTCTTCGCTGGCTGTTGAAGATGAGCACTTATGGGAATATCGTGAGTCCTGTGATGTCTGTCCTTGACACAACTCGACCCTATAAGTAATAGTCATGCCGCGTGTCAGAAAGAGGGAGAAAAGTACAGACAGAGAGAATAGATGTGGGAGATAGAGGCAACCCAGAAATGTAGGTTTGGTAATACGGATGACTCCATTGCATGTTTAGAATAAGTGGGATGTTTTGGAAGGCTGCCTACCTGACACCGTTGAGCCACATTTATAGATGTTATGTCGACTACGTGACACCGCTTCAAACAACGTCTAAGTTACATACGTGACACAGATTGTATTTAAGATTCGACTTTTCTGTTATCATTGTTAACAAACAGCCTTTCCCTTCTACCTGGCGCTTTGACAAAGGAGTTACAAAAGCAATTCGCAATACCGCATACAGCGTTCTAAACTCAGCTGTTGGCGATTTGGAAGCAAAACAGCCTTGCGTTAGTTTTTGTGCAATGATATGTGTGTCGGTCGTTCAGAAAGCATGTCAAACTACTGAACGTAAACTTGACAAGAAATTACAAACAGTCAAAATGCTGGGGTTAACTGTGACGTCCGGTAAAAGGGTATGCTTACAGGATTTAATGTTCAGTTTTGTTTTGTGTTTGTTTTTTTAATAAATCGAAACTTGCAATTTAAAAAACGCACGTGCACACACTGTTTTACACCAAGGCAAATCTATAGACAAAAGAACAGACAGACAGACAGACAGACAAACAGACAAACAGACAGACAGACAGACAGACAGACAGACAGACAGACACAACTATAAACTTTGATTATATTATATCTCTGATTTATTATATTATATACATATATATACAGTGTATATTGTTTTCCCGCATATCCTTTTACAGGACATCGCTGTGAACATCAACATTTTTCAACTGATTGTTGATCTATTGGCAAGATTACGCTCAGTAGTTTCCCATTGCTTTCTGAGCGACAGGCTCACATACCTCATAATTTACGTAAGTTACCAACGCGGCGGGAACCGCTACCGATTCTCGCGCAAGTTACGTTGCTTTTATATATTATATATATATATATATATATATATATATATATATATATATATATATATATATATATATATATATATATATATGTGTGTGTGTGTGTGTGTGTGTGCGTGTGTGTGTGTGTGTTGTGTGGGTGGATGGGTGTGTACGTGCAACTGTGTTAGTAGGTGTATTTACTATGGCAACATAGATGTGTCATTCGTGGCCATGTGACAACTCACCTAAAACACACATGTGTGCATTTGAGTACTCGAGTAAGTGTCATAGAAGAGTATTCAATCAATCAATCAATCATGGGCCATGCCGGAAAGCGTGTTCTGTCATGACTCGCCATTTCACTTGATCACCAGAGTGGTGGATCAGCTCAGTGTTCCTGTCTCGTCCATGCCATATGGCCAAGCCATCCATGTATTTTCCTCTCGGTCTTCCTCTTGGTCTGTTCCCTTCGATCTTGCCAGTTGTCACTAAGTTCTCCAATCCATTTCTTCTCATAACATGTCCAAAACATTTTGACTGTCTACGTCTAATTTCTCTAATCAATTTACGGTTTTCATTTGTCTCCTGTAGTACTTGGTCATTGGCTTTTCTGTCTGTCCATGGTATTCTTTGCATTTTCCTCAAATATCACATTTCTGAAGCCATCAGATGTTTTTCAGCTTGACTGCACATCGTCCAAGTTTCATATCCATACAAAAGAACAGGCTCTATGTATCCCCTCAACACTCTTTTTCTCGTTTCAATTGACATCTTTTTATTGGTCAGAATGTTTTTCATCTTGCTAAAGGCTACTTTCGCCATGGCGATTCTTGTTCTAATCTCTTCAAGGCATCTCCCATCAGATGTTATGACTGTTCCGAGATAATTGTACCTATTCACTTGTTGAAGAATATTCCCATTTACTTGTATATTACACTTGTGGTACTTCGTTCTTCCTAGTGACGACCATAACCTGTGTCTTCTTACAATTTAATTCCAACCCCAGCTGCTCACTGTGTACAACAACCGCGTCTACTAATTGTTGTAGATCCTGTGCATTGTCTGCAATCAATACTGTATCATCTGCATATCTAATTTATTGATGTTTCGTCCTCCAATTGCTGATGCCATTATATCTTTCTACATTCTGAAAATATTTCACTGTATAGGAAAAAAGATCTGGAGACATTACACATCCCTGGCCTAACACCTCTCTTAATAGGCTGACATTGTCCCATTGTCATTATCACTCCTTATGGCAGCTTGTTTTTTCCAAAAAAATATATGTTTTTTATTAAGTCAATGTCTTTCCCATCAATTTGTAGATTGCAAGAATATCCACCATGTGGACATGTCTAACTCTATTACAAAAGCTTATGTGTAGTCCAATAAGCAAAGATGTAACTTGTTTACTTCTATAGCAGTTCAAATAACTGTTCGGCAGCATATACAAGCCTTTCAAAAACCACATTGTTCTTCCCCTATTTCCGTTGTAATTTCTTCATCCACTCTTTGCATGGATCATGCGTAGCAAACTCTTTGTGATGTGGTCATTATACTAATTGTTCTATGTGATGACATTCCAAGGCTCCTGATTTCTTTGGGATTGCAATAAATACAGAGTTACATAATTCAGAAGGTATATCACCAGTATCATATAATGTGTTCTAGCAGTCTGGTGACCTGATCTCGTCATATTCTTCTAAAGCTTCTAATCATTCTGTTGTGATGTTATCTGTACCGGGGCCTGCAGCTTTCATATGCATAAGAATATTTCGAACCTCTATCTTCAAAATTGGTGGTCCTCATTATTAAATCAAATATCTTACTGTTCCCCTCTGTATCCAATAAAGGTTTTTACATAATCTGTCCATACATGTATAACTGATCTTTTTCTATTATGATTTTGGCATCTTTAGTTTTTAGACAGCCTGTGATGTACAAGTAAGTTTTCTGAATTCTTTTGTGCACTAATTTTGGTATTTGACTGTTGTGTTGTTTTTCAATTCTAAGCACTTTTCCTCAAGCCATGCTCTCTTTTGCCTCCTTACATAATATTCTGACTTGTCTGTGGATTCTTAATTTTTGGCAGAATTATTTTTGTTGAGTCTTCTTGTTTCCATTAGGTGTAAAATTTCTCAGTCATCATTTCTACGACGCACCTTCTTAATTTTGAATAGTTGTTTCTGCAGCCAAACTGATTGAATCTTCAACATTTCCCATTGAACACCCACATTCTGGAATAGGATCTCTAGATCAGACAATATATAAAATCTGTTCTTTACTTCTATGTTGAATTTGTTTTGTATTTCCTTGTCATTTCTCAATGTACACAAATCATATTTAGTGTTTCCTGTTATATACTTGCCGGCTTCCTGGCCTAGAGGTTAGCGACTTTTCTTCGTAATCTCGTATACTCTCGTAAGTAACGTGACGACGGTGAGAATCAGCTGTGGCTCGAATCGCGTCGGTAACTTACGGGATATGTGAGCCGGCCGCTCAGAAAGCAATGGCAAACTACTGAGCGTAATCTTGCCAAGAAATCAATAATCAACTGAAAGATGCTGATGTTGACAGCGATGTCCTGTAAAGGATATGCAAACATATATATGTATTTACTTGACAGAGTATTACAAATTCCTTATATGAAAATGGACATAGACGGATCAGTCAAATAAGATCTCACCTTTGAAGAAGCCTCGTTATTACAACACAGGGAAAAATGAGAGTAATTAAATAATTGTTGCATATGCAAATTGCTAAATGTCTGGGGAATATATTCATAGAAGGAGATTGATTGATTGATTGATTGATTGATTGATTGATTGATTTAGGAACTGACATCACAGCATTCGGGGCATTCCCATAAGCGCTCCGTCCCCATCCTCAGCAGCCAGCGAAGAGTTCCAACACTAATCATAGAAGGAGATACACCGACGAAGCTGAGATTGAATGACTGGCACCTTGCCGTCTTGATAGCTGATGGTTTGTAAAATGGAGTTATACCTCTCAAAGCACAAAGACTGGGCTGCATTTTAGAGATCGCGTGTTGCCTATGCAGCAGTATCCCTCTCTTTGCCTGTTTAGTTTACTCCAGAGGAAAGGCAACAATAATACGTCTGAAACAAGACAAGCTGCAGAAGAAATGCTTTGCCTATAACTGTCCGCCTGTCGGAGCTTCGATCCTAGACCAGTTGACGACCGATGCTTATATCGCATCTGCCCTGCCTTGACATTAGTCTTTAGGCTGCGTTTCCTCGCACTGGGGTAAATTTATACTCGCCCAGTTGTGCTCATTCGTCCGAAGTTGTTGACAAATCTGGGGTGTCGGGTTTGGTGAGCGCCGCTCGACATTTGGCACAGAAAGCACGTAGTACCACTTACTGTTATGCGGTAGCTCAGTCATATATGACTAAACAGAAGCGGAGAATAAGAAACCTAAAACTATATAGGGATTCAAAATGTGATAGATTAATCAATACATTGCAGCAGCAGAGGGTAAACAACAGAGCTGTGAAACAGTTCTGGGGAAACAGTTCTGCCCAGGACTATCCCCCGAGTTATATATATATTTCGAATCTATGATTTTTGAAGTACCTTCAATCCAAATGGTGATATAATTCGCAAATAACCACACAGAAGGCACCACATTCGATAAAAATTGAAGTGTTTAATTTTGTTTGTTACAATCAATTGCACTGTTCTGATTTCAATTCGACATTTCGGTCAAGAAAATAACCATTCAAGGCATGAGTCGATAACCGCCTATTGCTTGATATCGCGAGATTTGCGGGTGGTGGAAGCCTTGCCACCTAAGATAGAGATGATTGAGTTGACCGAGCATCTATTCATCATTCACTTCTCGGCCAAGGGCTGTAGACAAGGCTAGAGGTCGGAGAGCAAGACCAGGCTGCTCGATAAGCACATGGCAGCGGGACGGAGATATAGCATGGAGCACGCGATGTCCATTGTTGTAGTTTCCCGGTTGCCGCCGAGGTTGAACATTGATTGTATGATTGGAAATGCAGTGCTGGACAGACAAGTCTGCTTATGCTAAAGTTGTCACTGTCAGAATAGATGAAAGCGTTTCTCAGGAGAGAATTCATTTCTGTGAATGTCAATCTATGATTGAAAAACAAAGGGGAAAAAAAGCCAACATTAAACATAGAACGTACAATGAGTTCACGATGTATGATCAATAATTATTTTAATTCTGGCCACTCAGCAAAGTGGTTATCGACATGGAAATGAATATTCTTGAACCAGAAGAGCTTTGTTGGAGCAGTCAACATATGTTGAATAGAAGCGAAATGTTGCAATTATCAGAGCGCGATGGTCCTTTTCTAAACATTGATTTATTTTATTACAAATATTTGTAACCACTGTTGCATGGATTTTTTTTTTCTTTTGCGTTGGCTCGCTTTCTATTCAAGCGTAGGTTTATTCACATTCTACTACTGCTAGTGTACTGGACTGATCTTTGCGTTTGAATTAGCTTTCCCTATTACCAGCGTCCCCTCGTCATCAGGCGAGCCCACGCCTACTTCTTAGGCACTTGTAATTTTACTTTCCCCACGTCAAGGACGAGAAGTCAACATTTTACCAAAGAATGTGAACTTGAATTGTTCCATTGCGTCAGAGAGTCATCCCAGGGTGTAAGGACCCCACTAGGTTCAACATAACATCACACTTATGTTACCACATTACTTCTTTCTCCACAGTCATACCATCGACTTTTTCTCCAACTTGAACACACTCATCAGATGTATATCCGCCATTAATTCGTCATTTGTCATCACTCAGTACTCCGCGGACAGGCCAGATGGACACATGATCAGACTGCGACTGGTACCATTAGAATTGGGACTCTTCCCTGGCTGTTGCAGATAAGGACTAAGCACGCATGAGAGCACTTCCGGTCCAATATGGTGGATAGGCGGTTGAGCTGTCAGAGCCTATGGAGTGTTTTTGCTTCTGGTAACGGTTTTTGTTACGCATGTTTCTCATACTTGGCTTCGTAGTAAATGGTTCCGTCACCTAGCTACTGTGTTTAAGTGCCTGAGAGGCGGCCTGCGTGGTCTCGAGGTGAGGTGTCCGCCTCGAGTGCTGGAGGTCCGGGTTCAAGCCCCGGTGATGACCGGGATTTTTTTAACGTGGACTTCTGGTAATAAAATGTCCCCTGGTCTCTGTGTAGTAAGATCGGACGCCCGTGTGTATATTGCGAATGTAAAAAATCCCTTGGCAGTTGGAAATCGAAAAAAGAGTAGCCTAACGGCGCTGTCCGGGCAAAATTTCGAGTTAAAAATCTACCCATAGTATTTCAGGATCTTCGCCGGTGCTACGGAGTTCGTGCACTGAGCTGAGTTTCTCCAAACTCAGGTTTGAGTTAGGAGGAGAACGGAGCACTTATGGGTTACACTCGTGTGCCGTGATGTTGATCCATCATCTAAACTAAACTAAAGTCCCCTGGAGCTACACTGTTTGTTGTGGATGTCATGGCGAATACTATTACATCTATATTGAATGGAATCTGTCAAGAGGAAACAACTCTGAGACATATGCATGTCGAAGCTGGACACAGTGACCTTTGAGGTACATAACTGGGTGTGACCTACTCTTCTCGAATGAGGAACGAAGAAGAAGACCTCGGTGTAGGAGCTATCAGCACGTTCCTCAGACTCTGGAGACAGCATTCCCAATGTAACTGTCTACATCAGTGATGGATTCTTATGCATGACCAACCAACCAATCAATCAACCAAATAAACAACTTACCAACCAACCTCCAACAATCACAACAAGATGTAATAAGGGCTAGATTTTCTAGGGCCACATAGAGTAAAATTAAAAGACCATGATCCACTCAGTCAACAACTTGAGAGCACGACAACGTCTGTCAACAGACTGCCCCCAAGACTTGGGACTACCGCTCAGTAGTGCAGCTGGTCAACAGCAGGAGCTCCCAGACTTCGCACCGTTCTGGACATGGCTATACTTCTCCACAGATGGGAGGCTCAAGTATTCCAGCGCTTGGAGAGAGAGAAGAGTCTCAATCCAAAAGAAATGATACTGTGTCTAAGCTCAGTCACACAACAGTAACACGTGATGACCGTCTAGTTTCTGATAGAGAAATATTTCCAAATGTTGATAAGGAAGAACATTTCTGCACAGAACGGGCGAATAGATACAGGCTCAAAGGTAAGGTGACTAGATACAGGTCACTAGATACAGGTCACTTGATGCAGGTCACTAGATACAGGTCACTAGATACAGGTCACTAGATACAGGTCACTAGATACAGGTCACTAGATACAGGTCACTAGATACAGGTCACTAGATACAGGTCACTAGATACAGGTCACTAGATACAGGTCACTAGATGCAGGTCACTAGATGCAGGTCACTAGATGCAGGTCACTAGATGCAGGTCACTAGATGCAGGTCACTAGATACAGGTCACTAGATACAGGTCACTAGATACAGGTCACTAGATACAGGTCACTAGATACAGGTCACTAGATACAGGTCACTAGATACCGGTCACTAGATACAGGTCACAAGATAAGGTCACTAGATACAGGTCACTAGATGCAGGTCACTAGATGCAGGTCACTAGATACAGGTCACTAGATGCAGGTCACTAGATACAGGTCACTAGATGCAGGTCACTAGATACAGGTCACTAGATACAGGTCACTAGATACAGGTCACTAGATACAGGTCACTAGATACAGGTCACTAGATACAGGTCACTAGATGCAGGTCACTAGATGCAGGTCACTAGATACAGGTCACTAGATACAGGTCACTAGATACAGGTCACTAGATACAGGTCACTAGATACAGGTCACTAGATACAGGTCACTAGATACAGGTCACTAGATACAGGTCACTAGATACAGGTTGCCACATGGCGTTTAGACATAATGACGTCATCGGAATGGGCGGTGGAAAATCATATACGGAGTTTCCCATTCAGACACTAAAGTGGATGTCAACAGAGGAATCCAAGGAGAATGTGGAGAACGTCAGAACACGGCAACGGGAGACGCTGTGACTTTGGGATACGAACAAGATGTGTTTTCTGAAGGCTCGATGTGAAGGTGACACCTGGATGCCGTGATTTCGGGATGAGACAGCAGGGAGTCTGGTAAGGAAGTTATTGAGACGACAACGGTGAATGGATCGGGAATAGAAATCCACCTAGACTAAATCTTAGTATCTAAGAAATTGAGCTGAAGAATGGATAGAAAAGCTTCAAGGGCGACGAGCTGGTTTGGGAGCTCAGGGGTGGATGTATTTGAGTAGGTGCCAATCCTGTGGTTAGGGATCAGCCTGCTTTTCTGCCAGAGTTTAATCCTTGTACCAGTGGCGGAAATAAACGTCTGGAAAATCGTTCGCTTCACTTGAGTATGCTGTTCTGAGTTCTGTTACCAAGTTCCGATTTTTCGATGATGCTTTTTGTGTTTGCTCCAGTTGCGTTTAGCGGACAGGCACATTGAGGACATGTGGGGGTCGTTTCTGGACACCGTTTGTTGATCAACATAAATCCCCGCCAATTTCCATAGCTGATCATAAAAGGAATTACGTACCAGCGGCGCAGTTCACACCGTGCTACACAGAAAGAAAGAACGCACGAAAACTCCACGTAACAAAAATGGTGAAGATCAGGAAGTATTTCAAGTAAGTTGAAGATCTTAGACGTTACAAAGTTTACAACAGTAAGTGAAAGTGTATATATTATAAGAACGGTACAATGAGAATTAACATATCAGGACGTAAGAACAACATTACATAGAAGAAGTGCAGTAGAAATATAATAGTCGCACCATACGCGCGAAACTGCACGATATGAAACAAGCCACAGCGCTATATTATATTTATAACAACTGACATTTGGAAAGATCACAGCATATTTAAGAACATTATTGTGTTTTAAAAGAATGTACGGGTATGACTACAGTGCTACTTAAGAAAGGAAGATAGTACATAGATATGAAATGTCCGAAACATTCGACACCATGGTCGATATGGAAAGTAACTATGGTGATGTGAGTAGGCCATAAGATCTAAAGAAACACTGCACTGCCACAAGTCTACACCACAATATTGTACGATAACACAGCAATGGACACTGTACATTCGAGAATTGATGATTTGCTCACGAATTGATTACAACTGCTCAAAAGTGACTTTATGCTAAACAATCTGCGGAATTATGAAGTTCGTCATGATTCAAGATTATTATCACATTTATCGTTGGACTAATAATCTTGAATCATGACGAACTCATAAATTCCGCAGATGTTTAGCATAAAGTCACTTTTGAGCAGTTGTAATCAAATTCGTGAGCAAATCATCAATTCTCGAATGTACAGTGTCCATTGCTGTGTTATCGTACAATATGTGGTGTAGACTTGTGGCAGTGCAGTGTTTCTTTAGATCTTATGGCCTACTCACATCACCATAGTTACTTTCCATATCGACCATGGTGTCGAATGTTTCGGACATTTCATATCTATGTACTATCTTCCTTTCTTAAGTAGCACTGTAGTCATACCCGTACATTCTTTTAAAACACAATAATGTTCTTAAATATGCTGTGATCTTTCCAAATGTCAGTTGTTATAAATATAATATAGCGCTGTGGCTTGTTTCATATCGTGCAGTTTCGCGCGTATGGTGCGACTATTATATTTCTACTGCACTTCTTCTATGTAATGTTGTTCTTACGTCCTGATATGTTAATTCTCATTGTACCGTTCTTATAATATATACACTTTCACTTACTGTTGTAAACTTTGTAACGTCTAAGATCTTCAACTTACTTGAAATACTTCCTGATCTTCACCATTTTGTTACGTGGAGTTTCGTGCGTTCTTTCTTTCTGTGTAGCACGGTGTGAACTGCGCCGCTGGTACGTAATTCCTTTTATGATCAGCTATGGAAATTGGCGGGGATTTATGTTGATCAACAAACGGTGTCCAGAAACGACCCCCACATGTCTCAATGTGCCTGTCCGCTAAACGCAACTGGAGCAAACACAAAAAGCATCATCGAAAAATCGGAACTTGGTAACAGAACTCAGAACAGCATACTCAAGTGAAGCGAACGATTTTCCAGACGTTTATTTCCGCCACTGGTACAAGGATTAAACTCTGGCAGAAAAGCAGGCTGATCCCTAACCACAGGATTGGCACCTACTCAAATACATCCACCCCTGAGCTCCCAAACCAGCTCGTCGCCCTTGAAGCTTTTCTATCCATTCTTCAGCTCAATTTCTTAGATACTAAGATTTAGTCTAGGTGGATTTCTATTCCCGATCCATTCACCGTTGTCGTCTCAATAACTTCCTTACCAGACTCCCTGCTGTCTCATCCCGAAATCACGGCATCCAGGTGTCACCTTCACATCGAGCCTTCAGAAAACACATCTTGTTCGTATCCAAAGTCACAGCGTCTCCCGTTGCCGTGTTCTGACGTTCTCCACATTCTCCTTGGATTCCTCTGTTGACATCCACTTTAGTGTCTGAATGGGAAACTCCGTATATGATTTTCCACCGCCCATTCCGATGACGTCATTATGTCTAAACGCCATGTGGCAACCTGTATCTAGTGACCTGTATCTAGTGACCTGTATCTAGTGACCTGTATCTAGTGACCTGTATCTAGTGACCTGTATCTAGTGACCTGTATCTAGTGACCTGTATCTAGTGACCTGTATCTAGTGACCTGCATCTAGTGACCTGCATCTAGTGACCTGTATCTAGTGACCTGTATCTAGTGACCTGTATCTAGTGACCTGTATCTAGTGACCTGTATCTAGTGACCTGTATCTAGTGACCTGCATCTAGTGACCTGTATCTAGTGACCTGCATCTAGTGACCTGTATCTAGTGACCTGCATCTAGTGACCTGCATCTAGTGACCTGTATCTAGTGACCTTATCTTGTGACCTGTATCTAGTGACCGGTATCTAGTGACCTGTATCTAGTGACCTGTATCTAGTGACCTGTATCTAGTGACCTGTATCTAGTGACCTGTATCTAGTGACCTGTATCTAGTGACCTGCATCTAGTGACCTGCATCTAGTGACCTGCATCTAGTGACCTGCATCTAGTGACCTGCATCTAGTGACCTGTATCTAGTGACCTGTATCTAGTGACCTGTATCTAGTGACCTGTATCTAGTGACCTGTATCTAGTGACCTGTATCTAGTGACCTGTATCTAGTGACCTGTATCTAGTGACCTGTATCTAGTGACCTGCATCAAGTGACCTGTATCTAGTGACCTGTATCTAGTCACCTTACCTTTGAGCCTGTATCTATTCGCCCGTTCTGTGCAGAAATGTTCTTCCTTATCAACATTTGGAAATATTTCTCTATCAGAAACTAGACGGTCATCACGTGTTACTGTTGTGTGACTGAGCTTAGACACAGTATCATTTCTTTTGGATTGAGACTCTTCTCTCTCTCCAAGCGCTGGAATACTTGAGCCTCCCATCTGTGGAGAAGTATAGCCATGTCCAGAACGGTGCGAAGTCTGGGAGCTCCTGCTGTTGACCAGCTGCACTACTGAGCGGTAGTCCCAAGTCTTGGGGGCAGTCTGTTGACAGACGTTGTCGTGCTCTCAAGTTGTTGACTGAGTGGATCATGGTCTTTTAATTTTACTCTATGTGGCCCTAGAAAATCTAGCCCTTATTACATCTTGTTGTGATTGTTGGAGGTTGGTTGGTAAGTTGTTTATTTGGTTGATTGATTGGTTGGTTGGTCATGCATAAGAATCCATCACTGATGTAGACAGTTACATTGGGAATGCTGTCTCCAGAGTCTGAGGAACGTGCTGATAGCTCCTACACCGAGGTCTTCTTCTTCGTTCCTCATTCGAGAAGAGTAGGTCACACCCAGTTATGTACCTCAAAGGTCACTGTGTCCAGCTTCGACATGCATATGTCTCAGAGTTGTTTCCTCTTGACAGATTCCATTCAATATAGATGTAATAGTATTCGCCATGACATCCACAACAAACAGTGTAGCTCCAGGGACTTTAGTTTAGTTTAGATGATGGATCAACATCACGGCACACGAGTGTAACCCATAAGTGCTCCGTTCTCCTCCTAACTCAAACCTGAGTTTGGAGAAACTCAGCTCAGTGCACGAACTCCGTAGCACCGGCGAAGATCCTGAAATACTATGGGTAGATTTTTAACTCGAAATTTTGCCCGGACAGCGCCGTTAGGCTACTCTTTTTCGATTTCCAACTGCCAAGGGATTTTTTACATTCGCAATATACACACGGGCGTCCGATCTTACTACACAGAGACCAGGGGACATTTTATTACCAGAAGTCCACGTTAAAAAATCCCGGTCATCACCGGGGCTTGAACCCGGGACCTCCAGCACTCGAGGCGGACACCTCACCTCGAGACCACGCAGCCGCCTCTCAGGCACTTAACACAGTAGCTAGGTGACGGAACCATTTACTACGAAGCCAAGTATGAGAAACATGCGTAACAAAAACCGTTACCAGAAGCAAAAACACTCCATAGGCTCTGACAGCTCAACCGCCTATCCACCATATTGGACCGGAAGTGCTCTCATGCGTGCTTAGTCCTTATCTGCAACAGCCAGGGAAGAGTCCCAATTCTAATGGTACCAGTCGCAGTCTGATCATGTGTCCATCTGGCCTGTCCGCGGAGTACTGAGTGATGACAAATGACGAATTAATGGCGGATATACATCTGATGAGTGTGTTCAAGTTGGAGAAAAAGTCGATGGTATGACTGTGGAGAAAGAAGTAATGTGGTAACATAAGTGTGATGTTATGTTGAACCTAGTGGGGTCCTTACACCCTGGGATGACTCTCTGACGCAATGGAACAATTCAAGTTCACATTCTTTGGTAAAATGTTGACTTCTCGTCCTTGACGTGGGAAAGTAAATTACAAGTGCCTAAGAAGTAGGCGTGGGCTCGCCTGATGACGAGGGACGCTGGTAATAGGGAAAGCTAATTCAAACGCAAAGATCAGTCCAGTACACTAGCAGTAGTAGAATGTGAATAAACTACGCTTGAATAGAAAGCGAGCCAACGCAAAAGAAAAAAAAAAATCCATGCAACAGTGGTTACAAATATTTGTAATAAAATAAATCAATGTTTAGAAAAGGACCATCGCGCTCTGATAATTGCAACATTTCGCTTCTATTCAACATAATGTTGACTGCTCCAACAAAGCTCTTCTGGTTTCAAGAATATTCATTTCCATGTCGATAACCACTTTGCTGAGTGGCCAGAATTAAAATAATTATTGATCATACATCGTGAACTCATTGTACGTTCTATGTTTAATGTTGGCTTTTTTTTCCCCTTTGTTTTTCAATCATAGATTGACATTCACAGAAAATGAATTCTCTCCTGAGAAACGCTTTCATCTATTCTGACAGTGACAACTTTAGCATAAGCAGACTTGTCTGTCCAGCACTGCATTTTCCAATCATACAATCAATGTTCAACCTCGGCGGCAACCGGGAAACTACAACAATGGACATCGCGTGCTCCATGCTATATCTCCGTCCCGCTGCCATGTGCTATCGAGCAGCCTGGTCTTGCTCTCCGACCTCTAGCCTTGTCTACAGCCCTTGGCCGAGAAGTGAATGATGAATAGATGCTCGGTCAACTCAATCATCTCTATCTTAGGTGGCAAGGCTTCCACCACCCGCAAATCTCGCGATATCAAGCAATAGGCGGTTATCGACTCATGCCTTGAATTGTTATTTTCTTGACCGAAATGTCGAATTGAAATCAGAACAGTGCAATGATTGTAACAAACAAAATTAAACACTTCAATTTTTATCGAATGTGTGCCTTCTGTGTGGTTATTTGCGAATTATATCACCATTTGGATTGAAGGTACTTCAAAAATCATAGATTCGAAATATATATATAACTCGGGGGATAGTCCTGGGCAGAACTGTTTCCCCAGAACTGTTTCACAGCTCTGTTGTTTACCCTCTGCTGCTGCAATGTATTGATTAATCTATCACATTTTGAATCCCTATATAGTTTTAGGTTTCTTATTCTCCGCTTCTGTTTAGTCATATATGACTGAGCTACCGCATAACAGTAAGTGGTACTACGTGCTTTCTGTGCCAAATGTCGAGCGGCGCTCACCAAACCCGACACCCCAGATTTTGTCAACAACTTCGGACGAATGAGCACAACTGGGCGAGTATAAATTTACCCCAGTGCGAGGAAACGCAGCCTAAAGACTAAATGTCAAGGCAGGGCAGATGCGATATTAAGCATCGGTCGTCAACTGGTCTAGGATCGAAGCTCCGACAGGCGGACAGTTATAGGCAAGCATTTCTTCTGCAGCTTGTCTTGTTTCAGACGTATTATTGTTGCCTTTCCTCTGGAGTAAACTAAACAGGCAAAGAGAGGGATACTGCTGCATAGGCAACACGCGATCTCTAAAATGCAGCCCAGTCTTTGTGCTTTGAGAGGTATAACTCCATTTTACAAACCATCAGCTATCAAGACGGCAAGGTGCCAGTCATTCAATCTCAGCTTCGTCGGTGTATCTCCTTCTATGATTAGTGTTGGAACTCTTCGCTGGCTGCTGAGGATGGGGACGGAGCGCTTATGGGAATGCCCCGAATGCTGTGATGTCAGTTCCTAAATCAATCAATCAATCAATCAATCAATCAATCAATCAATCTCCTTCTATGAATATATTCCCCAGACATTTACAATTTGCATATGCAACAATTATTTAATTACTCTCATTTTTCCCTTGTTGTAATAACGAGGCTTCTTCAAAGGTGAGATCTTATTTGACTGATCCGTCTATGTCCATTTTCATATAAGGAATTTGTAATACTCTGTCAAGTAAATAACATATATATGTTTGCATATCCTTTACAGGACATCGCTGTCAACATCAGCATCTTTCAGTTGATTATTGATTTCTTGGCAAGATTACGCTCAGTAGTTTGCCATTGCTTTCTGAGCGGCCGGCTCACATATCCCGTAAGTTACCGACGCGATTCGAGCCACAGCTGATTCTCACCGTCGTCACGTTACTTACGAGAGTATACGAGATTACGAAGAAAAGTCGCTAACCTCTAGGCCAGGAAGCCGGCAAGTATATAACAGGAAACACTAAATATGATTTGTGTACATTGAGAAATGACAAGGAAATACAAAACAAATTCAACATAGAAGTAAAGAACAGATTTTATATATTGTCTGATCTAGAGATCCTATTCCAGAATGTGGGTGTTCAATGGGAAATGTTGAAGAATTCAATCAGTTTGGCTGCAGAAACAACTATTCCAAAATTAAAGAAGGTGCGTCGTAAGAAATGGATGACTGAAGAAATTTTACACCTAATGGAAACAAGAAGACTCAACAAAAATAATTCTGCCAAAAATTAAGAAATCCACAGACAAGTCAGAATATTATGTAAGGAGGCAAAAGAAGCATGGCTTGAGGAAAAGTGCTTAGAAATTGAAAAACAACACAACAGTCAAAATACCAAATTAGTGCACAAAAGAATTCAGAAACTTACTTAACAAAAAAGAAATATGTACATCAACAGGCTGTCTAAAAACTAAAGATGGCAAAATCATAATAGAAAAAGATCAGTTTATACATGTATGGACAGATTATGTAAAAAACCTTTATTGGATAACAGAGGGGAACAGTAAGATATTTGATTTAATAATGAAGGACCACCAATTTTGAAGATAGAGGTTCGAAATATTCTTATGCATATGAAAGCTGGCAAGGCCCCGGTACAGATAACATCACAACAGAAATGATTAAAGCTTTAGAAGAATATGGACGAGATCAGGTCACCAGACTGCTGAACACATTATATGATACTGGTGATATACCTTCTGAATTATGTAACTCTGTATTTATTGCAATCCCAAAGAAATCAGGAGCCTTGGAATGTCATCAACATAGAACAATTAGTATAATGAGCCACATCACAAAGAGTTTGCTACGAATTATCATGCAAAGAGTGAGGAAGAAATTACAACCTGAAATAGGGGAAGAACAATGTGGTTTTGTAAAGGCTGTGTATATGCTGCGAACAGTTATTGAACTGCTATAGAAGTAAACAAAGATATACATCTTTGCTTTATTGACTACACATAAGCTTTTAATAGAGTTAGACATGTCAACATGGTGGATATGCTTGCAGATCTACAAATTGATGGGAAAGACATTAGACTTATAAAAAACATATATTGGAAAAAACAAGCTGCCATAAGGATTGATAATGAAGTGGGACAATGTCAGCCTATTAAGAGAGGTGTTGCCCAGGGATGTGTAATGTCTCCAGATCTTTTTTTCCTGTACAATGAAAATATTGTCGGAAATGTAGAAGATATAAATGGAATCAGCATTGGAGGACGAAACATCAATAACATTAGATATGCAGATGATACAGTATTGATTGCAGACAATGCGCAGGATCTACAACAATTAGTAGATACGGTTGTTGTACACAGTGAGCAACTGGGGTTAGAATTCAATTGTAAAAAGACACAGGTTATGGTCGTCACTAGGAAGAACGAAGTACCACAGTGTAATATAAAAGTAAATGGAAATATTCTTCAACAAGTGAATAGGTACAATTATCTCGGAAAAGTCATAACATCTGATGGGAGATGCCTTGAAGAGATTAGAACAAGAATCGCCATGGGGAAAGTAGCCTTTAGAAAGATGAAAAACATTCTGACCAATAAAAAGATGTCAATTGAAACGAGAAAAAGAGTGTTGAGAGGATACATAGAGCCTGTTCTTTTGTATGGATATGAAACTTGGACGATGTGCAGTCAAGCTGAAAAACATCTGATGGCTTCAGAAATGTGATATTTGAGGAAAATGCAAAGAATACCATGGACAGACAGAAAAGCCAATGACCAAGTACTACAGGAGACAAATGAAAACCGTAAATTGATTAGAGAAATTAGACGTAGACAGTCAAAATGTTTTGGACATGTTATGAGAAGAAATGGATTGGAGAACTTAGTGACAACTGGCAAGATCGAAGGGAACAGACCAAGAGGAAGACCGAGAGGAAAATACATGGATGGCTTGGCCATATGGCATGGACGAGACAGGAACACTGAGCTGATCCACCACTCTGGTGATCAAGTGAAATGGCGAGTCATGACAGAACACGCTTTCCGGCATGGCCCATGATTGATTGATTGATTGAATACTCTTCTATGACACTTACTCGAGTACTCAAATGCACACATGTGTGTTTTAGGTGAGTTGTCACATGGCCACGAATGACACATCTATGTTGCCATAGTAAATACACCTACTAACACACAGTTGCACGTACACACCCATCCACCCACACAACACACACACACACACGCACACACACACACACACACACACATATATATATATATATATATATATATATATATATATATATATATATATATATATATATATATATAATATATAAAAGCAACGTAACTTGCGCGAGAATCGGTAGCGGTTCCCGCCGCGTTGGTAACTTACGTAAATTATGAGGTATGTGAGCCTGTCGCTCAGAAAGCAATGGGAAACTACTGAGCGTAATCTTGCCAATAGATCAACAATCAGTTGAAAAATGTTGATGTTCACAGCGATGTCCTGTAAAAGGATATGCGGGAAAACAATATACACTGTATATATATGTATATAATATAATAAATCAGAGATATAATATAATCAAAGTTTATAGTTGTGTCTGTCTGTCTGTCTGTCTGTCTGTCTGTCTGTCTGTTTGTCTGTTTGTCTGTCTGTCTGTCTGTCTGTTCTTTTGTCTATAGATTTGCCTTGGTGTAAAACAGTGTGTGCACGTGCGTTTTTTAAATTGCAAGTTTCGATTTATTAAAAAAACAAACACAAAACAAAACTGAACATTAAATCCTGTAAGCATACCCTTTTACCGGACGTCACAGTTAACCCCAGCATTTTGACTGTTTGTAATTTCTTGTCAAGTTTACGTTCAGTAGTTTGACATTGCTTTCTGAACGACCGACACACATATCATTGCACAAAAACTAACGCAAGGCTGTTTTGCTTCCAAATCGCCAACAGCTGAGTTTAGAACGCTGTATGCGGTATTGCGAATTGCTTTTGTAACTCCTTTGTCAAAGCGCCAGGTAGAAGGGAAAGGCTGTTTGTTAACAATGATAACAGAAAAGTCGAATCTTAAATACAATCTGTGTCACGTATGTAACTTAGACGTTGTTTGAAGCGGTGTCACGTAGTCGACATAACATCTATAAATGTGGCTCAACGGTGTCAGGTAGGCAGCCTTCCAAAACATCCCACTTATTCTAAACATGCAATGGAGTCATCCGTATTACCAAACCTACATTTCTGGGTTGCCTCTATCTCCCACATCTATTCTCTCTGTCTGTACTTTTCTCCCTCTTTCTGACACGCGGCATGACTATTACTTATAGGGTCGAGTTGTGTCAAGGACAGACATCACAGGACTCACGATATTCCCATAAGTGCTCATCTTCAACAGCCAGCGAAGAGTTCAGATGCAAATGGTATAAGTAGCAGTCTGATTACGTGTCCGTCTAACCCAGTGGTTCTCAACCGGTGGGGAATTCCCCCTACCCCACCCCCACATTGGGGGGGGGGGGAATCCCCAGGGGGATATTAGGGTTTCCAGGAAGGGGGAAAAGGGGGGGGGGTGAAATTAAGATTATTTCAAGATCGCATTAATACAAGAACCAGTTACTTGGTATTGCTTTTCCATCTAAATTTTACGGTTCAGTACTTCTTGCCCTAATGAAATTCGTTTTATAACGTAAGTAGACCCGCAAATCACATTTTATGTAGATGTCTTGACTCGTTCTAGTATGTGTTTATGTGTTAAATTAAATTTAGCTTCCATTTTTATGTATACTGTGTAAGGGTGGGGTGGGGGGAAATTATAGGGAGGAAATTCGAAAAGGGGTGGCGGGGCTGGAATGACGTTCTAAACATATTAAAAATGGTGGCATGGGCCAAAAAAGGTTGAGAACCACTGGTCTAACCTTTCTCGGAGTCCTGATTGTCGGCCAGATACTCGCTTCTATCATTCTCACCATCTACAAAGATGTTTCTAGCACAATGTCACTCTCCTCTCATTTTCTCTAACTCACTCATTCTCTTACCCTCATTTTCTCTAACTCACTCATTTTCTTACCCTCATTTCCACTAACTC
>JACEFZ010017549.1:20000-23035 GCA_014155875.1 Cepaea nemoralis | reverse complement strand
TAGTTGTGTATATTATATTCGAAACTGCCTTGTGGTGTATAGAGGCCTTGGTAGTAGTAGTTTCGTGTTCTTTACTGTTACTTGGTGACCCTATGACGACTCGGAAATAGAAAAGCGAGAGAATGAACACCCTTTTAAACCTCCGACGCCCTGTTGACGAGGGTGCAGAATCACTCCCGTACATGGTGGTCATCACGAATTAGGTCCCCTGGTTCTATCGCCAACATAATACCGTTGTTTTTTTTCTGTAGTATCCCTCTTAACCACGTGTCTCGGCTGTATCCATACGCATGTGACAGATACAACGCCCTCTTTGCCCGGATGTAGCCGTTTCCCACAGGTCCATATACATTGTGGTAATACATGTCTATCTTGTGAGATGTTGGTTTACTTCTACCACACTAATACATACGAGTAGAGGCATGGAGCTTGAAATGGGGAAACGGTAGCCGTGAGCATAAAAGGAAAGAAAAAAAATGTCTGATAGGAGGTGGCTTTAAAGCGTTGGAACAAGAATCGCTGTGATGAAGGTTGTCTTTTGCAAATTGGAAAACATACTGACTAATATAAAGTTGACAACTGTAATGAGAAATAAAAGGAGTGTTTAAGTGCTACATAGAGCCTGTACTTTTGTATGACTGTGAAGCGAGGTCAGTGAGCAGACAAGCTGAAATGCCTCTAATGCCAGTGGCGTTGTGGATTCTGAGATATAGTTTTTAAAAAGTTCACTAGACAACCGCATGAAACTCCCTCCAAATACTACAAGGCAACATGACAAAACATACAACGTAGCAGACACATAGATACTATACCAGCTCTGTAAGGCAACATACTTTGATAATGTAGACATAACGGCCGCTTTCTAATAATACTGCACAAATCTATAAGCAGTGGTAAACCCGTATACACAGATACACGATACTTTCCTAAAGTAGACTCTAGCCATGTTCGCTGTGCAGCTATATAGAGGCATGGCTGAGTTGATGTGAAATATTTTTGGTTATTTTTACACCCGGATGTAATAGGCGACAAGTCACAACACAGCTACGATGCGCTGACAAGGGTGCCCTTATCAACTTCACATACTGGTCAATCTATATAAACCACCCAATAACATAGTACACCATCCGTCTTCAAGCCACAAGCGTTTTCAATGTCACAAGAATAACGAACTACTGATATTTAAGATCAGAGTGGCACATGCTGATACTGTTTGTGATATCTCCTACTCATACCACCTGTTTTAACTAAATAAGGACACATACACCTAGCCCATAATCTCCAATCGGCAATTATGAGAAAAAATCGAGGGTAGTGTTATTGATTTTTACTGCATGTCCCGACAATAGGTGTTAATCTTTTAATCCCCTTCCAACCTTTATATGACCATTTATTAATATCGCGAACTATTTGCAATGGCGGAGATATAAGAAATATTATTAACCTGACTTGGTCATTACGAGGATGATAATCCCATGGATTAGCCGTTATGAAAATGAGTATTGATTTTTGGCAACACCTGTTGAGGTCATATTCTGATTTTTAAGTTAGGTTATATTTTGTGACTCGTAGGTGCAACGGTGAAATCTGCTGCCTGTGTTTTTCAGCAGCGTTGGGACTTGTGGCCGCTGCGACAAGGCCGGACAAAGCGACCCTAACCTCTATGGTTAACTAGACACCCACACGTTGTTGACTGGTAATCTTACCAACGACAAAGTTCCGAGATTCGAACCTGTCACGGCCACGGTGTCTGGGGTACCCCCTAAACATACTCCGCAACCAGCACATCACCTCTACTTTTCTAAACATAACCGGGTTAATAACACCAGAGCTTGAAATCACAACTAAGTAACCAAATATTATCAATATTTCTTCTACCACTAGATCGCCCCCACTGGGATTCGAACCCGATGATAGTGTTCAGAAGCGATAGCTAGCTCATACCCCTTACAACCGTTACTACTGGCCATCTTTAATGTTTTAAGGTTTTCATTTGAAGAGGTGTAATCTACCTGATGATAGTTTATAGGCCACTACGACCCACTACAGATCATATACACGCCATATTTACCTTTTTACTGTTTACAACTTTCATATGACACCCGGAGCGACTCGAGGGTTCGAACCCGCGCCCACGCGACCACCCGGTCGTGGTCGCCCCCGCGTTCCTCGCCCGCGCTGGCCCCGCGCGCCTCTGCTTGTCTTTTAATTTAATTTTTTTTTAAATTAGTTAAAATATTATACACACACACTCAGTTATCTGCTCTTGGATAAACATGTCTTTTCTTAGATGTATCACCCCTTACATATGACCTAAGTACCTACCCTACCCAAACCGCCCTGGTCCCAAGCTGGATTGGGGACAATCCAGCTAGGTCAATCCAGAAATTATAATTAGGAGCACACAGAAACCCTAACCCCTAAACCCTAACCCTAACCCTAAGCCCTAACCCCTAACCCTAACCCTAAGCCCTAACCCTAACCCCTAACCCCTAACCCTAACCCCTAACCCCTAACCCCTAACCTTAACCCCCTAACCCTAACCCCTAACCCCTAACCCCAATCCAACTGGATTGGGGTCAATCCAGCACCACAATCCAGATTTCCTAATCAGTTAGGACGTAACATACTACTCTGAATTACTCCAGTTTTCCGGGACTCCTACACTTTTACTCCGGTTCTTTTCAAAGAGAACACGAGCAATGGCTTTCAGTTACGTCGGCTTCAAGACAAAACCTAATTGGATAAAGTGGGCCCCTTTTCTTACTTTAGTGTTCATTTCTTGAAAACATTTCTCCAATTTCTAGTTGCAGTTGCATAAAGGGAATTAGAATATCTTTCGTTATTGTTGCTGGTGTGGCTGGCTGGTGTGTTCATATGATATCGAATATCTATCTATCTATCTATCTATCTATCTATCTATCTATCTATCTATCTATCTATCTATCTATCTATCTATCTATCTATCTATCTATCTATCTATCTATCTATCAGTCCGTCCGTCCGTCTGTCTTTCTGTCTGTCTGTCTGTCTGT
>JACEFZ010017549.1:0-15000 GCA_014155875.1 Cepaea nemoralis | reverse complement strand
TTGCATAACCAGTTTTGTCTTCTGAGAGGAGCCCGATATCTGTCCACCTTCCGACTAAATCTATTGTCTGTCAGATATCCAATCTTTTCAGACAATGGCCAAAACTAGAAGGTCACATGTGCCTGTTCCGCATGTTAATAACCCCTCAGCAGTTAAATATCTCAAGAAGTAGGTCGTGCGGTCGCCACCCTGGCATTATTTCAATTTTATTAAAAACCTATTAAGAACACTTGTCGATTCATGGTTTACTAGGTATCAAAGGAAAACAGACAGTCAGTCTGCCATCGCTTCTCTTCTTGTCAGTGACCATGCTGGCTTGTGACCGTACCCAGTGTCTTTATAACCAGCTCCTCTGCCTACCGTAGTGACTATATGATCATAATCAATAACTGTCCGTCAGGTGATCTCAAGCTCAGTCCACCTGCACTTATGGTTTCACGTACTATGGTGGAAGAAGGAAAAGGGTGGGGTGTAAACGAGTAATGTTCCAGGCAAAGAATATCATGGACGGTTAGAAAAGAGAGTACTTCAAGAAACAAATAAAAGCTCTACGTACATAGATAACAGAAATTACACTTTGACCGCCAAGATTTTGTGGGACCACAATATAAGAAGAAGTTTACTTGAAAACTTAGTGACAGTTTTTTTTTTTTTTTGCATCTTGCCGTCTTGACAGACGATAGTTTGTTACATTGTGCTTCAAAAAGGCATAGTAACAACAACCCATGGCAGTAGCAAATGTGACAGATAAGGCCAATTCGCACTGTAAATGTTCGTCCACAGTGGATGCATGTGAACACATGGTCATTTCCACCATTTTGCACCATCTTACGTCTCGCACGCCCGGTGTGGAAATAAATTTGCAATCATCTTCTCCTTTGTCTTTATTTCATTTCTGATATTTGCCTTTCATGCAACACTTTCAGCGGCGACTTGCTCTCAATGTTTATTGTCAATGTATGTATCAATCATGCCCCGCTTACACACATCTTTGTATCGTAGTAGAGGCCGACCCTGAGATCTCTTACTCTTACCCATCTGTAATTCACACAAAAAGATGCCCTTTGGTATTCTACTATCATCCACAGTTGATAAATAAAGAAATAATGCTGATCTGACATGAGAGAAACATAGATACTTATCTCTAACAAAGCCTTAAATAGATGTACTGTCCGCGCCATGCAGGAGTGCGAGGTAACGAATTAGCAAGTCTATTGGCTGCTAGAGAGGCAGTTGTTGGAACACACACGATGGACAACGCAGACAATCTGAAGACCGTGTGTTACTGGAAATATTGTCATCTACACAGCTGCTGAGGGAAACAGGCATCTATGTGTTTGTACAAAATGATATGATATCGATTATTAGAAACCAAGGACTATACTCATAGGTGTTATATTTGTATACTTCTGTTCTCATCATCTAAGCTCATCTTGTTCCTCTTGTACCTTGCAGTGTCGAGGTGAAGCATAAAAATCGGGAGAGTGCCCGTTTATAAGCCTCTTTTATTTTGGTGTCCGCTATTCCCATCAGTGCAATTTTCCTCTTTTCCATTGTTTCTATGACTTCTTCTTCTTCTTTACTGTTAAAACAGCAGATGTTCAGTGGGCCTATTTTTTGAATCGCTGAATGACAAAGATTAGATTTTTAAGAGCATGCATCTTTCCCATTGCAACATACACCTGTGAGACCTGAAAGATTGAATGAATGAATGAATGAATGAATGAATAAATAAATGAATGAATGAATAAATGAATGAATGAATGAACGATCTGTCTCGTGGTCTTTTAACATTGCGAGGTCTGTTTCCATTTAGGTTAGTCCGATTATACTTCTGTCTTTTTCTTTGAGCAGTTTGAAAAATCCCCTGGTGGCTTGCCGGGCCAGTCGCAGGTTTATAACAGAAAAACCTGACAAGGGCAGTCCGCCCTCCACGGCGAGCCAGAGCCCCGTTGGCCCGTGACCTGGCTATCATGGTTTCCCGGTCTACACCACGGGGAGATGGGGGTTGACTTGTGTAGACTCCTGGTCATCGGCAGGCTGCTAATTTTCACTTTTCACTATTCCCGAGAGAGGCTAGCAGATGCTAACCCTACTGGCTGCAGGGCCAGGCGCAGTCCACACCTTGCAGACCATACTTTCCTTATTTATTCCATCCATCCATCCATCCATCATGTGCCATGCCGGTAAGCGTGGGCGGTCATGTTCTGCCATCTCACTCGATCACCAGAGTCGTGGATCAGCTCCGTGTTCCTGTCTCGACCATGCCATGTAGCCAAGCCATCCAGGTATTTACTTTTTGGTCTTCACCTTGGTCTCTTCCCTTCGATCTTGCCAGTTGTCACCAAGTTCTCCAATTCATTTCTTCTCATAATATGCCCAAAAAGTAAAATAACATAATGGACAATTGTCCACGTCTTGAGTCGTACTGGGTATGCGGTGCTAACCCCATATTTATATAGACCAATCGGTGCTATATGAGTAATGTGTTCAATATCATACCGGCCACTTTTATTTCTTTGAGAGGTTCTTGGTACCAATCTTAGGCTGTATTGACCTCTGAGGTTTGGTCAACTATAAAAACCCGCCTCGATGAGGATTCGAAAAAATGACCACCTGACAAGCAGGCAAAAGTGCTAGCCAATGGGCTAAATATCCGCAGTGATTATTTTTATCAGCAGTTTTATATTGATCTTACTTGATGTTAGGCATGTGTGCTTATCTAGAAAAGTCTTTTGGTCACAGCATTCATCGATCTTATTTCAGTTTAACATTGAGAATCTTCTTTAATTATTTGGTCTCGACTTGCACGCTTCTGTACTTGTTCAGTGGTCTTTCTCTTTGTATTAATATAATTGATTGATTGATTTAGGAACCGACATCATAGCATTCGGGGCATTCCCATAAGCGCTCCGTCCCCATCCTCAGCAGCCAGCGAAGAGTTCCAACACTATTAGTACCAGTAGCAATCTGATTATATGTCCGTCTCGCCTTTCCTCTGAGCGTTGATCGTCGGCCAGATCCCCTCGTCACCCCTCGCTGTCGCATTCTTGCCAGACCATGGTGATCCATTTGCTCTTCCGAGGTGTACACATGCTCCCACAAGGTCGCAACCACATCTGCTTTGTCATGCATCAATACTCCACCAAGTTTTGCCGAGCCAGCCAATCTGTCCGCCTGTTCATTCCCCAGCACACCAGCATGCCCCGAGAAAAGATCCAGACGATGCTTGTCACCCGTGACTTCCGAAGCGAAGCAAGCCACTCTGCACGAAGCCTGCCTGTCTTCACCCTACTCAGCATGCTTTCTGAGTCAGTTACAATCACGATGTGTGTGTATCGTATTCTCCATCCATTCTCCCCATCCATGTATTAATATTAATGATCTGTGTTTTTTTTTTTTTTTTGGCAACTACCATCATCTGTATCTTACTAGCTTCTATCTTCATGCCAAATACTTTAGCCGTGTCATCGATTACGATGTGTAGTTATTTTAAAGATTTTTTTCTATTTCTTCTACGATGGCTTGATCATCTGAAAACTAGATGACAAACATTCGCTCACCGTTTATTTTAATTCCCATTTCTAGTCGCCTCATCCGCCATCTTCACCCAATTAGCTTTAATTCGTAAGTAAAAAGCAAATGATCCTTTAACTCGTCGCCTAGCTACTGAGTTAAGTGAGTGGATCGATACTGTGAGCTGTGGATTTCAAATAGAATGTTTTAATATATTTACGCGGTTGTGTGTATTGTGAACTGTATGTTCAGAAAAATGGTGGACGCCCGTTTGCTGAACTAGCTAGTTTAGTCTTATGCAGTAATGTGTATGCAACTGCTTGTTTTCTAGTGACTGCCACTCCCATCGACGACGGACTATCATTTTAGTGGAGGACTGTTGTGTTGCCATATGTATATGCCTGTGCGTGAGTTGGTTTGTCGGAACGGCTGCCACGTGAGATGGTGAGGGGCATTTTGTGTGATATTCACTAGCAAGGGAATGGATCATTACTAGGTGACCCTTTGCTGTGAAGTGGGAACCGCTACTAACGACTAACGACGTTCGACCCTTTTACACTCCTCAGGGTACATTGGGCATATGGCGTGAGACCTACATTCATTACAAACCAAACGGCAATCGAGCGGTGATGTGGTCAATATCACGCCGCCGACTTCACTTCTTAATACTTTTCCAGCGACCCATTTTAGACTGGGTCGACCTGGAAACCCAAGCAATTTATAAAATCCGCCGTTATGCGAATTCGAACCCTTGACTACCGCAAACAAGCGCCTATCCACTACATTATCGAGGCTCGCAACATTGAATAGTCCTGGTAGCAATAGACACCCTTGCCTTGTTCCTTTTCTAATTAGGACTGAATTTGCTATTCCTTCTTTAAGTGGATCTGAGGCAAAGGGATTACGAGTGCAATTCGTAACCCGCGTTCAAAACATCGCTGCGGGCGATTTGGCAGCAGACCGCCTTGCGTTGGTTTTCATATAATCGTATGATTGCCAGTCGTTCAGTAAGCAATATCAAACTGCTTAAAGTAAACTTGCCAAGAAATCACAAACAGCCAAAACTACTGGGGTTGACTGCGACGTCATTTAAAAGATATGCAACTAACGTTTCCTTAATTGCTATATATGCCATCTGGTTTCGGTATGGTTAAACATCGTTTAAAAATTGGCTTTTCTAGTTCGAGTTGTATAGGGTATATTTTTAATGACAGGGGCTTTTGAAAATATTGCCGTTCCAATTTGTGTGTTCACTCTCTGAGGAGTTCATGCAACATAAAAGGTAAATACAAAACTTGAAACGGCAATATTTTCAAAAATCCCACAATCATTAAAAATACACCTTGTACTAAAATTGTGTTACATGGCAGCCTGTCAAATACCTTTTCGGAATCAATAATGCAAATAATGATAGGTCAATTTTGTTAAATCATTATCCCTCCGATAAACTTCAGTTTTCTAATTGCATGCCTGATGCCTCTTTCTTTACGGAAACCAAATTTGTTTGTCATTTAACGCTAAATCAGTCTTGCTACTAATTATCCTCTTCAATATTTTCAATAGACTATTTGAAACACGGGATATTCAGCCTACCATTAGACATTGGCTGCACTCCACTACATTGATATTATTTCGTAACGATATATTTACAGATGAGGCGCGGTGGCACAGTGGTTAGTACTCTTGCCTGCCAAGACAGTCGTCCACGTTCAATCCCCAGCTGGCGCAGAACTTATGTTTTCCTACAAGTACAGCTCTGGGGCCCATTAAGCATAATACAAATGGGTTCGCACCTAAGACGTTTTGTTTTTTGGGGGAGAGGATGGACTTTCCCAGGAAGGAAAAGCGACTAGGAAGATAACTGCCACTCCTACCTCGTACGTCGTTGTCTACAGTATCTGAAGGCTTTACTTCACACCCACAAGGCAGTACTTGCCGTGGGACTATCTTTTACCGTATAATTACAGGTGTAGTATGATATGCAAGTCCATATTCCTTCTCGTAGATAGCATTCATGTGAAAAACAAAACTGTACTCGTAATGTTGGTCCTACAGTTTTGTAAGTACTATTGGTATACCATCTACTCGTCGATTTGTTTTAAACGTAGAATTGATTGAACTGTCGTGTTAAATTCTTCTTTTATTTTTGGTAGATTATTTTCTTCTATATCCAAATTCAAATAGCCGGCTTCGTGGCTTAGAGGTTATGACTTTTCTCCGTAACCTCGTATACTCTCGTCAGGTAACGTGATGTCGGTTCAAATCAGCAGTGGTTCGAATCGCATCGGTAACTTACGGGGTATGTGAGCCGGCCGCTCAGAAAGCAATGGCAAACTACTGAGCGTAATCTTGCCAAGAGATCAACATACAGCTGAAAGATGCTGGTGTTGACAGCTAAGTCCTGTAAAAAGGATATCTTCTTCTCTTCTTCTTCAGCATTCCGAGCCATTGAGGTTCTTTGCTGCAAATACAATCTGTCTCCATTCGTCTCTCTGGTGGACCTTCTCTTGCCAGTCGTTGATTCCAAGTGCTTGTAGGTCTGTATGTATATTATCTCTCCACCGCCTTCTTGGTCTACCTCGGGGTCTACGGTCATTTATTTCCTGAGTGTAAGCGAGTTTTGTTTCCCTATTATCTTCCATTCTTTCTATATGCCCCAGCCATTGTAGTCTATTAGCCTTCATGATACCAGTGATTAGCGGGGACTTAAACGGAAGACATAAAAAACGTAAAAAGGATATGCTAAAAAAAAAAAAAAATATCCAAATTAACTCCAAAATCCAACTTTGCAATGCGACGTATAAACAGCATTAAGAATCTATACCACAACCTCAGCAAACAAGTTCAAGTAAAAGTCTCTCCTATGGCAACAGATGGGTGTACATTATTAATTAATTCGCAAGCACTAGAGAAGAACAATCTTGAGCTTTAATGTTACAGAAATGTTCGTAGGATCTCATAGACCAAGAAGAAGAATCTCTATAAGATCTGAACATGGCAGAAAACTGGCTCATAGCCAGCATCATGTCATTGAAACTAAAATACTTTGGCCATATTAAACGTAACAAAGGCTTGGAAAGACCAGTGATGGATGGCGTGGGAAGAAGAAGCAGAGGTCGATCCGCACGAAATTTGACAAAGGATATTGCAGACGCTTGGGGCATGAGGGTGTTTGACGTGAGAGGAATGGCAAGGAACTGAGAGACTTTATTGCCGGCTGTGATGATAAATACGTTGTGCCAAGGATCTGTTGCATGATGTTGATGATAAAGTCCAGATTGTGAATACCAATTTAACAATAGGTAACAGATAACAGACCCACTGCAAGGATATAAACATTTATTTAGAAAATAACTGAAGTAAAAGTCGCTTTTGCACGCTTTGGGTATATGGTTTTTTTTTTTTTTTCATATCCCCTACAGGACTTTGCAGTCAACATCAGCATTTTTCAGCTGCTGTTGATGTACTAGGCAAGATTACGCTCAGTAGTTTGCCATTGCTTTCTGAGCGACAGGCTCACATACCCCATCAGTTACCAACGCGGCGAGAACCGCTACCGATTCTCGCGCAGGTTACATTACTCACGAGAATATACAGGATTACGGAGAAAGACGTTAACACCTAGGCCAGGGAGGCCGGGTATATGGTGCCAGCCCCATATTGTTTATAGACCAATAGGCACTCGATGGGTGATGTGGTCAATATCACCTAGCCCACCTTTACTTCCCAGAACATTTTCTGCTGCGCCTTTTAGGCTGGGTCGACCTCGGAGCCCAGGTCAGCTGATAAAGCAAGTCACGTCTAGATGGGGATTCGAACACATGACCATCCAGCCGGTCGGCAGGCAAGCGAAACATTAATTCCCACCAATGAAATTCAACAGATTAAAATTATTAGAACGCGGTAAATAATGACACATAAAGCACATATCAGGCACAGCCTGAGTAAAAACAAAATTAACATGTTTTGTTCTTCGTTGCTCTTTTGAGTGTAGTGACAACGCTTAGTTACGAACCTCTCTTCCTTGCAGATCAGTGAATGAATCACCAGAAAACGAGAAGTAGATTGTGAGCTTGTCTAGAGCACGATTACAGGTAACAATGTGGACGTTGCGGCTAAAGTCTTCTTCGACACAGAATAAACAAACACAAACCGATACAACCACATGACAAGCACTACATGAAAATATACATATACAAGTTACTTATCTGTATCCTTGTTGTGGCTGGATATTTCTTTCACACGATCAGCGCGTATGATCAGCACGTATCCTTGCAGGTCAGCATATCCGATATTGGTGTGCAGTTGTATAAGGTTTACTTTCTCTAGACAGATTCCATTCAAGATACCGGGTTTATCTACCTCTCGGTATGTTCATTTCTATACTAGCAGTGCCAGGATTGCCTGACTCCCTGGTCTAGAGGTTACACGACTTTCTCCGTAATCCCATATACTCTCTTGACTAACGTAACTGTCATTTTTTTTAAAAACTGCCATTTACTGCCAATATAGTACCTTGCGGTGTATGGCGGAGGGGTCTTTGAGCCTGAGGAATTAAGGCTGCCTGGCTAGTGCAGTCGCCGCGAACTGTGCCCCCGACAGAAAAAAAATCCCACACCTTACCGAGGGATCGAACCCGGATCTCCCGAATGAGAGTCCGGCGTTCTAGCCACTCCGCCAGCCGCTCCTCACTCCGACTAACGTAACGTGCGTGAAAATTGGTAGCAATTCTCTCCGCGTCGGTAACTTACGGGGTATGTGAGCCCAGCCGGCCGCTCAGAAAGCAATGGCAAACTACTGAGCTTAATCGTGCCAAGAAATCAACAAATGGCTGAAAGATGAGCGAAGTCCTGTAAAGGATATGCGGGGTTGGTGGTGGTGGTGGTGGGGGGGGGGGGGGAGTGTCAGGATTACGTCTTATGGATTACTCATTTCTTGTTTCCACCGTCCTGGAGTTGTATTTTCGTTGTGCAATTTGAACACGGGAACTTCCTGTTTATCGCCCTGATCCGGGAAGTCTATAAACATACACATAAATACTTGTGTGTGTGTGTGTGTGTATGTGTGTGTGTGTGTGTGTGTGTGTATGTGTGTGTGTGTGTCTGTGTGTGTGTGTGTGTGTGTGAGTTTATGTGTGTGTGTGTGTGTGTGAGAGAGAGAGAGAGAGAGAGAGAGAGAGAGAGAGAGAGAGAGAGAGAGAGAGAGAGAGAGAGAGAGAGAGAGAGAGAGAGAGAGAGATCGGCTAGGCTTGAAATGGTATTGCGCTAAACTTGTCTTTTCTCGCAGCGGCTTGGTTAGCGTTCGTTCCCAGAAATCAATGGCAAGCTACTGAATGTAAAATTGCCTAGTAAATCTCAATCACCAGGGATTGAGAGCGATCATAACTTCCTGCAAAGGATATGGAGTGAAAATAAACCTAATAAAATATGTGTATGTAGGCCAGGGTAAAAACAGAGCAGCTATAATCAACTGAAACAGTCGTACACACAGAGAGAGAGAGAGAGAGAGAGAGAGAGAGAGAGAGACAGACAGACAGACAGACAGACAGACAGAGAGACACAGAGAGAGAGACAGACAGACAGACAGAGAGAGACACACAGAGAGAGAGACAGAGACAGACAGAAAGAGACAGAGAGAGAGACACAGAGAGAGAGAGAGACAGAGAGAGAGACATAGAGAGAGAGACAGAGAGAGACAGAGAGAGACACACACAGAGAGAGAGACAGAGAGAGAGACAGAGAGAGACAGAGAGAGACAGAGAGAGAGATAGAGAGAGAGAGAGAGAGAGAGAGAGAGAGAGAGAGAGAGAGAGAGAGAGAGAGAGAGAGAGAGAGAGAGAGAGAAAATCAAATACACAGAGATCAGGCTGTGTACAATGCGGTTAGAAAAAATTTACAAATATATTATGCAAACTCCATTAGGTCTATGCGGGTTGCAAACCTGAAAGCTTCAGAAGCGGATAGGGAAGCCACTTATCTACGACTGGCCAGCAAAGTGTGTCCAGCAAGATAATGGAACATGAAAATCACATGGTGACAAATAAGGATTATAGGCTGGATGTTGCAGAATTTCCCACTTCTTTCAAGCTAATGCTTCCTGCACAATCTTTGCAACATGCGGACGAGCAGTATCGTGCAACAAAATCACACCGCGAGAAAGCATGCCGCGTCGTTTATTCTTGCAACTTGTCTAGTGTTTCCAAGTAGTGGGTAGAGTTGATGTTGACACCAGGTTCTTTAAAGTCCGCCAACAATAGCCCTTCATGGTCAAAAAATGCGCTCAGCATAACCTTGCCAGCGGATACCTGTAAATTGAATTTTTTTGGGTTTTGGTGATCCAGCTTCCGTTGCATGCTCTCTCTTTTGCTGCTCGGATCAAAGTGGTGACACCATGATTCATCGCCTGCCACGATGCGCAAGAGAAGTGCATCACCCTCCACTCTGTAACGCAGCAAGAGGTACAAACACCATCCCATGCATTCCTCTTTTTGGTGGTCGGTTAACATCAGTGGTACCCACTGTGAATACACCTTCCTAAATTGCAGTTTCTCTCGAACGACCTTTTGAATTGTCCCAACTAACATATCAAATTCGCTAGCGAACGTTTGCTTCGACAACGGTTCGTCTCTACTGCTGCATCAATTTTGGCGATGTGTTTTATTTCTGTTGCAACACTATGCGCTCAACCCGGCCGTCGAATATCTGTCGTGAACTGACGTCCTTTCCGAACATTCGTGCCCAGTCTGTCACTGTTGTCTTCGACACACATTTGTTACCGCACGCTGCCTGCATTCTTCGATGGATATCCACTGGTCAACATCCTTTAAATGAAATAAACTGAATGACCGCTCTTTGAGCTTCTTTGGACGCATTTTGGATCAACCCGGCTATTTTCTCAACGGTCAGAAACAGAACCTATGCATCATGGGAAGATAAGCACGTGCTTCTTTATTCATTAGTCAGTAATTATCACATTACTATGACATGATCATGTTCAGCGTACGCAATTACGCATGATGCGGCACGAACGGATTTCAATTGAACGCTCCTGATATTAAAGGTACCCGTTGCATTCTGAGTAAGTGTCTGTCTGAATGTACTGAATGTTCGCCAGATCCTTTGGTCACTCCCTGTCAAACCATTATCTCGAGGCCATAATGAATTATCTGTTCCCCACACTATATTCAGAATCCCAAAGAGCCCTGGTCACGTATAATTATCGCGCATCAGAACCCCATCCAAAGGCGCAGACCCAGTGAATCGATCCGCCTGTTTGTTTTCCACTATACCAGCATGCCCTGGGGAAATGTTTCAACCGTTGCTACCTTCTCTGATTTTTTTTTTTTTTTTTTTCATTTTGAAGCATACTATTTCTCTTTACGCATGTCTTACTTCACCCTTTTTAGAATGATCTGTGATCTTGTTACAATCAAGACATGTGTGTGTGTGTGTGTGTGTGTGGGTGGGTGGGTGGGTGGGTGGGTGGGTGGGTGGGTGTGTGTGTGTGTTTTTTTTTTCTCCAGCCAGCGGAACGTTGCAGTGACTCCCTCCACCTCGATTCTCATATTCAATGTTATGGTATCATTTGCCAGGCTCTCCTGCACTAAACACCGCCCATTAACCTTCACTATGAACAACCTAGACACTTATTTTGCATCTTAGCACAAAGCCATCCTCGAAGACGATTACATCACTTTTTGTTGTACATCCCATTCAGCACTGTCTGTTGGCCACTTCCTGCACTAACTGTCCAATCTTATTATGGCACTGTGGAGGTCTGACATTCCCTCTGGTATTCTGACTTACTCCTCTCCTCTCCCAATGTTCTGAAGCACACACTCTTATCTGATTATGTCCTTTGCCTGAGCAGTCTATGGTTTCCTTATCTTTACATGCTCTAGGGGTTGAAGAAGAAAGGGTTAAGAAAGAGAAGCAGAGAGAGAGAGAGAGAGAGAGAGAGAGAGAGAGAGAGAGAGAGAGAGAGAGAGAGAGAGAGAGGAATGGAGAGAGAGAGAGAGAGAGAGAGAGAGAGAGAGAGAGAGAGAGAGAGAGAGAAATGTAACGTATTAACTCCTACTACTGGAGGTGGATGGTGGAGTAAACTCAACATATAAAGTAGTCAGTATTCAATTACCGGCAGTAAACCAACATATGGGGTGGGAGTGGTCACTGGGTAAGGCGGGCTAGTTGTGTGGCACAACTAACGAAATAAACTATGTGATAAAATCATCAGCAGGTAAGTGGGACCATTAGAGTCCCTCTCTTCCCCCTCCTCACATCCTGCTGCTTTAACCTTTCGTCTCTTTATACAAAGTCAAGTGGAGTCAAGCTGTAATCAACCACCATGGACAAGCATGTGAAATACCAGCAAGATTGGCAGGCTTGGCCAGATGACATCATCGGGACAAAAAGACAAGCCTGGTCATGCCTGGTGATGTGATTTACATTATATTTGACCGTGTTCAACGCTATGGCACAAGATGATGATCATTTGCTTTGAAACTGTTCTTAACGTAGATCATATTTTACAAACATGAAAAACAAGACAGTCGCATGGAACAAAGTAAGCCACAAAATGTGTTTTGGACCACTGGTAGACATTCATATAGACAGACAGTCCATATGACATGGAGACACGGGTTATTAGGTAGCAAAGTAGACCATGAGCGTTAAGTGCTTAATGGTAAATGGTCAATTAAGAATCACCATCATGACACTCAGGGCAAACCCGTTATTACTCAGTCTTCCAAAGCAACTATCAATTATTAAAAACTAGCTGACCCGGCCCGGCTTCGCCCAGACTCTGGTGGGGAGCATCTCATTTAATTCATATAAGTAGTCATATAAGTTCTCGTTCCCGTTACCGACTATCTGTCTGTCTGTCTGTCTGTCTGTCTGTCTGTCTGTCTGTCTATCTGTCTGTCTGTCTGTCTGTCTGTCTGACCCGGCCCGTCTTCGCCCAGACCCTGATGGGGGGGGGGGGGGGGGGGACGGAGCATCTCATTTAATTCATATAAGTAGTCATATAAGTTCCCGTTCCGACTATCTATCTGTCTGTCTGTCTGACCCGGCCCGGCATCGCCCAACTCCTGGTGGGGAGCATCTCATTTAATTCATATAAGTAGTCATATAAGTTCCCGTTCCCGACTGTCTGTCTGTCTGTCTGTCTGTCTGTCTGTCTGTCTGTCTTCTATCTATCTATCTATCTGTCTGTCTGTCTGACCCGGCCCAGCCCATGGTCGAGAGCATCTCATTTAAATTATATAAGTAGTCATATAAGATCCCGTTCCCCACTATCTGTCTGACTGTCTGTCTGTCTTGGGTAAATGTAGGAGGGAGGAGGAAGAGGGAGGTGGAGGAGGGAAGAGGAGGGAGGAGGAGGGAGGGAGACAGGAGGAGTAGGAGGAATAGGAGGGAGGAGGAGGGATTAGGAGGAGGAGGGAGGAGTAGGGTGGTGGAGGAGGCGAGGAGGAGGAAGAGGGAAGAGGGAGGAGGAGGGAGAAAGAGGGAGGAGGAGAACGCAGGAGGAGAAGGGAGCAGGAGGAGGAGAGGGAGGAGGAGGGAGAGGGAGGAGGAGGGAGAGGGAGGAGGAGGAGGGAGGAGGAGGGAGGAGGCGGAGGGAGAAGGAAGATGGAGGAGGAAGAGGGAGAAGGAGGAGGGAGGGAGGAAGAGGGAGGAGGAGGAATGTGAAGGGAGGAGGGGGGAGGAGGTAGAGGGAGGAGGAGAGAGGAGGAGGAGGTAGAGGGAGGAGGAGGGAGGAGGAGGAGGGAGGAGGCGGAGAGGGAGGAGGAGGAAGGAGGAGGGGGAGGAGTGAGGAGGAGGGAGGAAGAAGGAGGAGGGGGGAGGAGGAGTGATGAGGAGGAGGGAGGAGGAGGATGGAGGAGGAGAGAGGAGGAGGAGGGAGGAGGAGGATGAGGAGGAGGGAGGAGGAGGAAGAGGGAGGAGGAGGAATGTGAAGGGAGGAGGAGGGAGGAGGTAGAGGGAGGAGGAGGAGGGAGGAGGAGGAGTGAGGAGGAGGAGAGGGAGGAGGAGGAAGGAGGAGGGGAGGAGGGAGGAGGAGGAGGGAGGAAGAAGGAGGAGGAGGGAGAAGGAGGGATGAGGAGGAGGAGGGAGGAGGAGGAAGAGGGAGGAGGAGGAATGTGAAGGGAGGAGGAGGTAGAGGGAGGAGGAGGAGAAGGGAGGAGGAGGGATGAGGAGGAGGGAGGAGGGGAAGAGGGAGGAGGAGGAATGTGAAGGGAGGAGGAGGGAGGAGGTAGAGGGAGGAGGAGGAGTGAGGAGGAGGAGGGGAGGAGGAGTGAGGAGGAGGAGAGGGAGGAGGAGGAAGGAGGAGGGGAGGAGGGAGGAGGAGGGAGGGAGAAGGAGGGATGAGGAGGAGGAGGAGGGAGGAGGAGGAAGAGGGAGGAGGAGGAATGTGAAGGGAGGAGGAGGAATAGGGAGGAGGGGGAGGGGAAGAGGAAGAGGGTAGGAGGAAGAGTGGAGAGGAGGAGGAAGGAGATAGAGGGAGGAGGAGGAGGGAGGAAAAGGGAGGAGGGAGGAGGAGAGAGGAGGAGGAGGGAGGAGGTAGGAGGAGGAGGAAGAGGGAGGAGGAGGAGGAGAAGGAAAGGAGGAGGAAGGAGGAGGAAGAGGGAGGAGGATGGAGGAGGAAGAGGGAGGAGGAGGAAGGAGGAGGAAGAGGAAGGAGGAGGAAGAGGGAGGAGGAGGAAGAGGGAGGAGGAGGGAGAGAAGGAAGGAGGATGAAGAAGGAGGAGGAAGAGGGAGGAGGATGGTGGAGGAGGAAGAGGGAGGAGGAGGAAGGAGAAGGAGGGAGGAGGAGAAGGAGGAGGAGGAGGGAGGAGGGGAGAGGAGGAGGGAGGAGGCAGAGGGAGAAGAAGGAAGGAGGAGGAGGAAGGGGGGAGAGGAAGGAGGGAGAATGAGGAGGGGAGGAAGGAAAGGGAGGTGGAAGAGGAGGAGGAGGGAGGAGGAAAGATGTAGGGGGAGGAGGAGGTAGAGGGAGGAGGAGGAGGAAGGAAAGGGAGGAGGAAGAAGAGGAGAAGGGAGGAGGAGGGTGGAGGGAGGAGGAGGAGGTAGAGGGAGGAGGAGGGAGGAGGTAGGAGGAGGAAGAGGGAAGAGGGAGAAGAAGGGAGAAGGAGGAGGGAGGATGATGAGGGAGAAGGAGGCAGGAGGAGGAGGAGGAGGGAGGCAGGAGGAGGGATGAGGTGGGGAGAGGGAGGAGGAGGGAAGATGAGGGAGGAGGGGGGAGGAGGCGGAGGGAGTAGGAGGGAGGAGGATGGAGAAGGAGGGGAGAGGAAGAGGGAGAAGGAAGAGGGAGAAGGAGGAGGGAGGAGGGAGAGGGATGAGAGGGAGGAGGAAGAGTAGAAGGGTGGAGGGAGGAGAAGAGAGGAGGAGAGAGTTCGCCATTCCGAATTCATACTCGTCTAGTTCTTCCCTTCTACACGACTGTAGATAACTTCCTTACACATAAAAAGATGAATTGTTATTGATATTG
>JACEFZ010017548.1:0-23185 GCA_014155875.1 Cepaea nemoralis | reverse complement strand
GGGAAATTGCCGGTGAACTGGGAAACCAAATTACGACCCGATGGTTTTAGTGCGCCGGTATTTATGGATTCCCTTTTTTTAAATGCCTCTTTTGTGTTGCTATTGTAGTTCTTGTAATTACTTAATTATTGCATGCTCTTAGTAGCCCATTTTGTGGTTTCTGCTGGGGCGTTTATGAACGTCGTTGAACAGGGCTGTTTAAAGAAACTGTCAGTGAGTTCACAAGTTTTCATCAGCGTAGTTGGGGGGGGGGGGGGGGGAAAGACAGATATAGACTGGTAGTGGGCAGCATCGCTCTCGGAGGACGGCGGAGAGAATCAAAACAAAGAGGGGTCAGTAAATTTATAGTGAAAAAAAGAGGGGTCAGTAAATTTATAATGTGAAGTTGATTTAGTAGCAAGCAAATGGCGTGTGTTTTGTGCATTAAAAACGCGGGAGGGATCTTGAGAGTCAAATGGGCAACAGTACGAATAGATTTTGGAAACGCTGTTCTGTCGGCCGTGTTTACTTTTGTGTTTGTTGCATTGAGATATGCAAGCATGTAGCCGTAAAATCGTAAGAATTCAACGAGAAAATCACATCTCAGTTATCTCTGGTTTCCGTCTAATCTTGTTGTTCGGTGCCCATGGTTCCGTGATTCAGTCTTACAGTAGTGTCGTGTCCTCCTTTACAGTGCCGTCCCTGGAGTGAAGAGAGCCGACACCCACATTATAATATTTTTTTTCCCTCTCAATATTCTGGAGAATCCACCAGCTTCCGTCCAAACACACTCCATCAGCCTATGGACACCTTTTCCTATCACTCTCTCACTGTCGTTACTATGCCCCCTTCTCATACTTCCCCAACGCAACATACTCAACAACTCTTGCTTCTAAAAATTAATAAAGATTAATTTATTAAAATAAAAGTGTAACGTATATGAGACGTGTATGTGAAGAAAATGTGTGACGTGTTCTATAAAGTGTGTAGACTCTGACTCTCAGACAGCAACCCAGTCAGCTGATCCCAGCAAAGATAGACCACAGCACGTTACGTCAGAACATGTACTTCTCACCCATTGCCGAAACCATCTTGCCGGATACTGCTTTGCCTCTGTAGACCTCTGGTAATCCAATTTCATGAACATCCGAAATAGACACCGGTGGTATTAACAGTTACTCATGGACCGGTTGCACTCTACACAATGTCCGTTCCTAACGTTCCTTAACAAACTGCACAAGTCTTTTGTAGTGTGTACGCAGTTAGTTAGTTAGTTAGTCGACAGATCATCCTCGTTGCACATCGAACCATTCAGTCCATAAGTGCTAATTACTAATGTTAATTGTTACTGTACTAACACTAGGTACTCTTAGCCGGTTCTCGGTTCGTTACTACTGTCTGATGCTGTGTGGTGCATCAGTATGCATCACTCTCTTTGATGAATCAATTTCCTTCTAGCGTAAGTTACGTTTCTGCATGCAACTTTATTGACTCTTGAACTGGTGTTCTTCAGAATGAGTTTTTTAATTCTTTCCCAAAACTTGTAGAGTTTCCTTGGATCTGGTAGGGAACCTAGGATAGAAACAACACATCTGGTGATAGTACTAGTCACTGATCCCTTCGGCTGAGTGTAAGCCTATCACCTTGCTTAATGATCTTTAGCTAACTAGACTTAGTCATAGAGCAGATTAGCTACCCACCTAGAGTCGAATCAGGCTATGACAAAGAAAAAATATCAGCAAACAGAATGCGGAACCCCGCCCACCAGGGACACCTACGGGAAGATCCCAATTATCCCTCATAGCTCAATTCTCAACTAGTAAAGCTTATCAACACTTCACTAATCTATTTTAGCTAACGGAGCCAAGTATCACTTCACTACTCTAGCTAGTTTCCACTAACAGTGCTAATCATCACACTATAGTTTAACAAGGCTACAGTCTATAGTAATTATAACGAATATATTATAATAAGTTATACCTTAAATGGCACTACTGCAGTCCTATAAATCATATCTACATCTGCCATATAGGCACGTGTAAAATTAAGTCACTAATTAACACACGGTAGATATTATTTCCACTGGCACTGCAGTGTCCTGCACTCTGTCTAGAGCATTATTCAAGTCCACCCTAGTTGATCTCAACTCGAGTTTATATCGCAAACTACCAAAGTTGGCCACGTGACGTTATCCTTTACTCCCCCACACAGGTGGCACAGTGGCAAATCATCCCCTGTCAAGAACTATTTTCCTGGCTTAAATCCTGTCAAAGTTGTCAGTAATTGCCTAGATTCTCAAAACAAGCCAGCTAGTTTCTGTAAACTCCCAACAAAGAGTTTCGATACCAAGCTGCCAATCATCTTGATGTTCCGGAAACCAAGAATTGACAGATGCACTGTTTTCCGTACTAGGTACTTCCGTTTTACATCTGCCCCTGTGATCTCACGGCTTCCATCTGCATTCAAATGTTGACAAACTTGTCACTCTTCTGTTCCGTGGTGACAATCCCAGCAGCCATTTCCGTCTGATGTTCGGCCGTATAGATGACAAACGGAACCATTCCATATCCTAAGCTGACAATATATGTGATTCTACTTGTTAATGAACTGCCAACTCTGTGTATCCATTCCTTCTCACTCACCACCAAATGTGTTTATGGGCTGACACGATGTAACCTGTGCAGCTGTGTTTACTCTGTTAGTACGACTGTTGTGGCCCAGAAAATATACGCCAAGCAAACGTCGGTATTATTATCTGGTTAACTCATGGCGCTCGTGACATAGGCCCCCTCTTAAGAGAGTAGTCCATCTCACTCTTCTCCACCATGAGTTAAATCCAGATGATCATTCCTCTTCTTCAGGAGCTGGGTGTCTTGACAAGAAGTCCGCTCCAACATTTTTCCCGTCCCAGGAATGTACTCTACTGTGAAATTATACGGTTGAAGTAACAACGGACCACCGCATCACCGCCCTGTGTTGAGCTTCTGAGAAGTCGCCAGGAACATCAGGGGCTGATGATACCGACTGGACACCGAAATTTAACTCCATACAAATATGGCTGAAATTTTTTGCACTGCCATCATACAAAGTGACAAGCACGTCTCTCTCGGACGGGTTGAATAAATTCCTCTCCGCCTGTAGAAGTTTCTTACTTTGCGTATGCTACGGTTTCAAACTGAAGCATCGTCTTTTCCTTCCTGTAACAAAAGCGGCTCCAATTCCAATCGCACTTCCGCAAGTCCGTTCTCAACACAAATGGTTTTTGGAAAGGTGCATTTCTGACTTTCTCCAGGTTCTTCTCTTCTGGGACAATGTCCTTTAACTGACTATAGGCATTCTCACATTCTGGTGTCCAAATGATTTGATCCGGTAATCCCTTTTTCAAGGTTTCCGTCAACGGAGCTCCCAGTTCCGTGAAATGTGGGATAAATTTGTGGTAGAACCCACACAACGAGAGAAAAGATCGCACATCCTTCTTCGTTTTTGGCCTTGGTGCATTTCTGATTTTCTCCAGGTTCTTCTCTTCTGGGACAATGTGTCCTGGAGTGATGGTGTGACCTAGAAATTCCAGAGTCTGGTAACCAATCATGCACTTGGTTGGACGAGCAGTAAGCCCTGCTTCCTTGAGTCTATTAAACACTCTCTCCAATGATTGTAAGTGGTCATCCAAGCTGTCACTGGAAATCAGAATATCATCCATGAATGAGATGATGGACGGATCCTGTAACGGATCTAATAAAGTCCTCATCATGCGTGTAAACACACTAGGTGCATTGCTGAGTCCAAAGGGCATGACCTTGAATTCGTAGTGTCCACTGGGTGTACTGAAAGCTAACAGTGGTCGAATCTCCGGTTTGACTGGTATCTGATAGTACCCCCGACTCAGATCCACCTTTGAAAAGTACCGAGCCTTATGGAGCCTAGCGAATAACTGAGTTGGATTCGGCAAAGGTTCCACCTGAAACTGTGTATGACTGTTCAGAAGTCGGTAATCTATACACAACCTGTGTTCTCCACTTGGTTTGCGTAACAAAACTACCCCCGCATTGTATGGGGATGTGGATGGTGCAATCACGTCATCCTCCAGCAGTTTTTTATTTCCTCCTCCAGGGCCTTTTCTTTAGAGAATGGCACTGGGTAAACCTTTTGGCGAACAGGCTCCTTGTGGTCAAAGTCATCTCGAACTCCACCAACCTCGTTCGTCCTGGTTTATCAGTCAGTATCTCCTTATGAGACTTGAGAACCTGGGTTATCCTTTCCCTCTCCTGGGAGGTCAGATCAGGGTTCACTTGCACATCCCTATAAGTTTCCTGGTGTACTAAGGGATATTCCCTGCCCTCGCTGGTTCCCACTTCTGTCTCCACTGCAACTGCCATTGCCATGAGGTGAGCTGCCTTGTCTCCGGGTCTCTCTTCGTATTTCCGCAAGAGATTGATATGGAAAATCTTCGACTTTCCCCGGATCCGGATCTGATAGTTGGTTCTGGATATTACCCTTTCCACGGGAAATGGTCCTTGCCAACCTATCTCCAGTTTGTTGTTTCCCGTTGGGAGTAGCAACAAGACTTTATCTCCTACCTCTAGAGATCTGTCTTTAGACCTACGGTTGTAGTAAGCCGCATGTCTTTTCCTGGCCTTTTTCAAGTTTTGATTTGCCAGAGTCCATCCCTTGTGGAGTTTTTCTTTCAGTTCCTCCACGTATTGATAGGATGAGATCACTTCTTCTGACGTCCCCTCTTCAGTCCAACTCCTCAACATGGCTTCCAACGGTCCTTTGATTGGACGACCAAACAGCAACGTAGCGGGTGGTAGTCCTGTTGAGCCATGAGGGACTTCCCGATAGGCAAAGAGTGCTGCTGGGATATATTCATCCCCACCTATCAGGTTTTTTCCTGCGCTAGTTTCCTGAGCATTGTCATCAACGTGCCGTTGAAACGCTCTACTTGTCCATTGGCTTGAGGGTGGTAAGGGCTGGTATGTATGTGGTTAGAGTGAAACACCCTAAATACCTCCTCCATGAGTTTTCCACAAAACTGAGATCCATTATCCGTCAGAATTTGATCCGGAAAGCCTAATCTGGTAAAGGCCTCCATCAGTGCGTCCGCCACTCTTTTCGAGTCAATCGTGGTCAACAGTATAGCCTCACCCCACATTGTACAGCAATCCACCATTGTAAGTATATACATGTTCCTCTTCCTAGTCCTGGGAAGTGGACCCACGATATCGATGGCTACCCTCTCGAAAGGAGAGTTCATGATGGGCATCTCCCCCAACATCACCGGTGCTGTCCAGTGTTTCGGTGCCACCCTCTGGCACTCAGGGCATGACTTCACATACCGACGCACATCATCTGTCATTCCCGGCCAATAGTAGTGGCAGGAAATCCGCTGCATGGTGGCGGCAATACCCATATGTCCACTAAAGGAGATGGTATGCCCCCTATGAAGAATCTGGGACCGGTGAGCTTTCGGGACGACCAACTGACCGTATAGGTTGTCTCCCCTTCCTGCTCTCCTGTAGAGTATCCTATTCTTCATGTAGTACTGCCCCCGTCCTGGTGGATCAGCACTTTTCTGCAGCTTTTTGTAGCAAGGACGTAAAGTATCATCCTCACTCTGGGCAGTTCGTAGCTCCCCCGGCATTGGGTTAGTCACAATTGCGTCTGCCTCTTCCGTTTTCGTCTGAGAGCGAGTCTGCATTGCTCCCATATGGATTGGCTCCCTGGGCATTCCCAGAAAGACATACCGGCAACCTAGGATGACTGGAAAAATGGGATCGGTCAATACAGCGGCCTTGATGGTGCCGGTGACGTACCTTGACCGAATCTCCACATTAGCAATGGGCAACTTCATGACTACAGCACTCTTCTGTGCAGGCTGTATATCCAAGGTTTCACCTGTGAATTGTTCTGGATGTACCAGATCCGCAGAAATCACGGCCTCCCCATCCAGTCCTGTGTCGTATAAACACTCCACTTGACGACCGTTAACCTCTACCAATTCCACTACAGGTGGTTTTTCCTGGTCTGGAGTCTCTTCCTCGGCCTCGACCTGTTTGGTGGACTCCACCTTAGGTTTCCCGGGGCACCCGACGAATTGAGTGTCTCCTGACTCTCCTCTGCAGTCAATAGCATTGTGCGTATTCGACTGGCATTGGTTGCACCATTTCCCTGTCCTAGATTTTCTATTGTCGGACTTGAATGAGCTCTCCTGGTGGCGAGCTTCCTTGTTGACCTTGGCATTTTCCGTGACAACCTCCTTGGAAGTCACTTGACATGCTGCAAAGTGAGGGTTCTTAGCCTTCGATTTGCAGTCCCTCGTATTGTGAGAGGGTGACTTACAAATTGAACACCACTTCTCCGACCACGGTCGTTTAGGTGTAGAGCTTGAAGTGCTCTTGCTTCCCTCCTTCTTCTTCTCTGAATTATCCTCTGATTTTTGCACATAAGGTTCCCACTTTTTGGTTCCTGAGTTTTTGGCTTTCTTCTTGTCATGTTTCTCTTGACTTTTGGAGTTGGTGGAAAGGTTTTCCCCTGCCTCCCCATGTACCTCGACGAACCGTTCTGCTAATTTAGTCACGAGGTCAATACGTTCCGCTCCTTGTTCTCCCAGGAACGTCCTGAGAGGTTTAGACATTTGCTTCTTCAGCTGGTCGACCACCATGAGCTCTTCCAGACTCTCATAGTCATGTGCGAACCCAGCCAAATCCATCCACTTATGGAGATAAGATTTAAGACGCAAACTGTAGGCGGCAAACAACTCCCCCGGTTCTCGTTTCGCTGCTCGAAATTTTTTCCGGTAGGTATGTGACGTAACCTCGAATCGTTTCAGCAGAGCCGTCTTTAACTCATCATAATTGTTCTCATGTCCTGGTGGCAGGCGAGTATAAACCTCGTATCCCGTCCCGCGTAATCCCTGGGATAGCTTAAGATTCCATTTGTTACGCTCCAGACCCATAGCAACTGACATAGCCTCGAAGCGTTGAAGGTATTGATCAATCTTCTCTTTGTCCTCCTCGTAGACCGCTAAAGGAAACTTCATAGCATGGTACCCATGTCCACCTACTGGTGTTGATCCTGGGATGGAGGAACCTCCAACTGCTCCCTCAGTTTCTCCATTAGATTGACTCTTCAACTCGAGTTCCCTCATCCGGTACTCGTGCTCCCTTTTCTGTGCTTCCTGTTCAGCTTCTAATTTCCTAGCTGCTTGCTCAGCTTCAATTTCTTAGCTGCTTGCTCAGCTTCCAATTTCTTAGCTGCTTGCTCAGCTTCCAATTCCATCCTTCTCAATTCCAGCTCAGCCTTTCGATCTTCCCTTTCTGCTTGACGATACTCTCTCTCCACTTCCTGTATGTAATCCGTTAGAGCAGACCCCGCCAATCCCATTTCTTCCCCCTTTGCCTTTAATTCTGCTGTGCTAAGTTTAGGGGTGGCCATTATACAGAGAGGTAAGCTAGCAGGTCTAGTACAATATAACTGCAAATTACTATACAGATATATGAACAAGTACTATAAATCTAGATATACCACACACAGCACATTCACGCAGTGACAAGAGTAGAATCAGGACCACAGACCTATGCAGACGTGTGAAGTGTGAACAGGTAAGATATTAGTCCTAACCCCTATCCACGTTCACTCTAGCTGGATTCTCCAAAATGATATCTCCCTCTTATAACTAAGGATCCCGTGTCAAAAGACCCCGTTGTCAGAAGATCCCACTGTCAAAGGTTCCTGCTTGCAGGAGATCTCGCTGTCCAAGGATTCCGTTTACGGGAGATCCCGCTGTCCAAAGATTCCGTTTACGAGAGATCCCGCTGTCCCAATATCACGTTTACGAGAGATCCCGCTGTCCAAAGATCCCGGACGAGCCCCCAATAATGTCGTGTCCTCCTTTACAGTGCCGTCCCTGGAGTGAAGAGAGCCGACACCCACATTATAATATTTTTTTTCCCTCTCAATATTCTGGAGAATCCACCAGCTTCCGTCCAACACACTCCATCAGCCTATGGACACCTTTTCCTATCACTCTCTCACTGTCGTACTATGCCCCCTTCTCATACTTCCCCAACGCAACATACTCAACAACTCTTGCTTCTAAAAATTAATAAAGATTAATTTATTAAAATAAAAGTGTAACGTATATGAGACGTGTATGTGAAGAAAATGTGTGACGTGTTCTATAAAGTGTGTAGACTCTGACTCTCAGACAGCAACCCAGTCAGCTGATCCCAGCAAAGATAGACCACAGCACGTTACGTCAGAACATGTACTTCTCACCCGTTGCCGAAACCATCTTGCCGGATACTGCTTTGCCTCTGTAGACCTCTGGTAATCCAATTTCATGAACATCCGAAATAGACACCGGTGGTATTAACAGTTACTCATGGACCGGTTGCACTCTACACAATGTCCGTTCCTAACGTTCCTTAACAAACTGCACAAGTCTTTTGTAGTGTGTACGCAGTTAGTTAGTTAGTTAGTTAGTCGACAGATCATCCTCGTTGCACATCGAACCATTCAGTCCATAAGTGCTAATTACTAATGTTAATTGTTACTGTACTAACACTAGGTACTCTTAGCCGGTTCTCGGTTCGTTACTACTGTCTGATGCTGTGTGGTGCATCAGTATGCATCACTCTCTTTGATGAATCAATTTCCTTCTAGCGTAAGTTACGTTTCTGCATGCAACTTTATTGACTCTTGAACTGGTGTTCTTCAGAATGAGTTTTTTAATTCTTTCCCAAAACTTGTAGAGTTTCCTTGGATCTGGTAGGGAACCTAGGATAGAAACAACACATCTGGTGATAGTACTAGTCACTGATCCCTTCGGCTGAGTGTAAGCCTATCACCTTGCTTAATGATCTTTAGCTAACTAGACTTAGTCATAGAGCAGATTAGCTACCCACCTAGAGTCGAATCAGGCTATGACAAAGAAAAAATATCAGCAAACAGAATGCGGAACCCCGCCCACCAGGGACACCTACGGGAAGATCCCAATTATCCCTCATAGCTCAATTCTCAACTAGTAAAGCTTATCAACACTTCACTAATCTATTTTAGCTAACAGAGCCAAGTATCACTTCACTACTCTAGCTAGTTTCCACTAACAGTGCTAATCATCACACTATAGTTTAACAAGGCTACAGTCTATAGTAATTATAACGAATATATTATAATAAGTTATACCTTAAATGGCACTACTGCAGTCCTATAAATCATATCTACATCTGCCATATAGGCACGTGTAAAATTAAGTCACTAATTAACACACGGTAGATATTATTTCCACTGGCACTGCAGTGCCCTGCACTCTGTCTAGAGCATTATTCAAGTCCACCCTAGTTGATCTCAACTCGAGTTTATATCGCAAACTACCAAAGTTGGCCACGTGACGTTATCCTTTACTCCCCCACACAGGTGGCACAGTGGCAAATCATCCCCTGTCAAGAACTATTTTCCTGGCTTAAATCCTGTCAAAGTTGTCAGTAATTACCTAGATTCTCAAAACAAGCCAGCTAGTTTCTGTAAACTCCCAACAAAGAGTTTCGATACCAAGCTGCCAATCATCTTGATGTTCCGGAAACCAAGAATTGACAGATGCACTGTTTTCCGTACTAGGTACTTCCGTTTTACATCTGCCCCTGTGATCTCACGGCTTCCATCTGCATTCAAATGTTGACAAACTTGTCACTCTTCTGTTCCGTGGTGACAATCCCAGCAGCCATTTCCGTCTGATGTCCGGCCGTATAGATGACAAACGGAACCATTCCATATCCTAAGCTGACAATATATGTGATTCTACTTGTTAATGAACTGCCAACTCTGTGTATCCATTCCTTCTCACTCACCACCAAATGTGTTTATGGGCTGACACGATGTAACCTGTGCAGCTGTGTTTACTCTGTTAGTACGACTGTTGTGGCCCAGAAAATATACGCCAAGCAAACGTCGGTATTATTATCTGGTTAACTCATGGCGCTCGTGACAAGTAGCATAATGTAATGTAATGTTTTGCATCCTTTACAGGACATCGCTGTCAACATCAGCATCTTTCAGCTGATTGTTGGTTTCTTGGCAAGATTACGTTCGGTAGTTTGCCATTGCTTTCTGAGCGACCGGCTCCATACTTCATAAGTCACTGGCGCGACTCGAGCCGCTTCCAATTCTCGTGCGCTCATGTCAACCACGAGAGTATTCAGGGTTACGGAGAAAGCTGCTAACACCTCGGCCAGGGAGACCGGCTTACAGTAGCATACACAGTAGATATTGCTTTGACCACAAGTAGCTGACAAGTATTGTAAGTCATGGCTTTAAGTAAAGCAATAAACATGGCTCGAGACACAGACCTTCAATTGAGCACGCTTTCTTGGTGACTCAGTGATTATGTTCAGGAAGATAGAAATGGGTTGGATCTGAAGACCGTGGTTGGTGTCTCTGGAGCGGTCACCGCTGGCAAATATTAATTTCATTTTCGTGGCAGGGCAGGTGTACGTGGAAATGAGCAGGCTGACAGGCTTGCGGGTAAAGCTACTATGGAGGGTGGACGCGCCATAGACCAGGCTGATATGCTGAATGCTCTACGAGAAGTAATACTTTTGCCAGAACCAAGTGATGACTGTGAATCTACAACCATGGTCAGACTGCAAGAACAGCAAGTTAAAAGAGATGTGGCCAGACAAGAGCACAATGCAGGAAGCCAAAGAAGATTAATAAACGAACATAGAACTGGTGTCGTGAGCCTCTACTCATTGCAGGATTTACTGAGGAGGGGATTCAAGCCCTTATGGACTGAATGGTTCGGTGTGCAGTGAAAGTAATCTGTTGACTAACTAACCAATACAGTAGATGGCTCATAAAAAGACTGAAATCTAGACATTCATACTATTTCTAGACATTCACCCTATTGGGCAGACTTTTATGTGATGCAGTTACTGCATATATAATTGCCTTACCTTGTTGATGACCCAGTGTTGACATTGGACATCTTAAGTTTGCTCTGTCTTTCTTCTGTTGACAGGAAGTGGCTATTTCGTGGTGACCCCAGACACCAACAGGTTACACTGTGGCTCCAGCTCGGGCTACATCCCAACAAATGCCTCCTGGCTGCCCTACCACCCCATGTATGTGCCCGTCTTTCAGGGACAGGTGGCGCAGCAACCCATGTTGTTACCCTCCAAGTCACACATGCGGTCTATATCATGCCAGGTAAGCCATGAGACAAATGAGTTACTTGCATACACAGTTATCTTTCATTGTTATACTTTCTAGTGTCTTCTGTAAGACTCTTTTTTTCCCAGTCTCAGATAACTATAAATATCTCTCTGATAAAGTTAGCAGTCCATCCTAACTTTCTTCTCCTTATCCTACTCTTCCTCCTTCTTCTTCTTATCCCTCTTCCTCCATTTACCTCAGTGAAGTGTTGGGGAATCTTTCTCCTATCGCCACCAAAGTTTATCTTTCACTGAGATTGTGTAAAGCTAAGTTATTGCTTTGTACCTTTTCCTTTGAGACTGTTTGGCATTCCCTCTGTCTCTGTGCCAGGGGCTCTTCAGTTCCAGTGAGTCAAGAGCAAAGGAAAGGACACTGCGCTTGACAGGACACACATTGAGAAAACCTGAGGATAGTATAACTAGATACTCCCTTAACCGGAACTCACAAGATGAACAAACTAGTGGGATACCTAAAAATATATATAGTAAAGAATTAAAGTCAGAGATGAATAATAAGGGGGAGGATATGGAGGGAGTTACAGGAGGTGAGGAAAAGATAGGACAACTTGACTTGAGTTAGTTGTGGACATGTGCTCTATTAAGGCATCAAGGACAAAAGAAGTTATTGCTCTGAACATGTTCTCTTCAGTCTGTGTGTTTGGCAGTCTCTCTGTCACTCGTGCAAAGGACTCTTCAAACAATATGCCATGTCTACAGAAAATATATTCAACTTCCTTATTTATTATTTTTTCTAATTTATGACTCCATGGTATGATTCAAAGGCCAAACAAAACTGGAAAAGATCAGTGGGCCGGTCCACAATACATAAAGCATGGATAAAGCTGGAAGTTCTTTAGAAAATACACGAAAGGAACAATATAAGAGCAGATTTCAATAATATCAAAACCAGAGCTGCTATAGTCATGGTCCAGGAAAAATGCACGGCCTCTAATAAAGACGTTAGGAAGCAGATCATATTTAGATGCAAAAAGGGCAGATGTAACCGTGAAAGGAGAACCCAGAGACTTCCTCCTGCTGTTGCCGCTTCTTTTCTTCTCATCATCTTTCTTCATCTTTTGTCACAACTGCTGTTGCCTATTCTTTTCTTCTCATCATCCTTCTTCATCTTTGTCACGCCTGCTGTTGCCTTTTCTTTTCTTCTCATCATCCTTCTTCATCTTTGTCACACCTGTTGTTGCCTTTTCTTTTCTTCACATCATCCTTCTTCATCTTTGTCACCCTTGCTGTTGCCTTTTCTTTTCTTCACATCATCCTTCTTCATCTTTGTCACCCTTGCTGTTGCCTTTTCTTTTCTTCTCATCATCCTTCTTCATCTTTGTCACACCTGCTGTTGTTTCTTCTTTCTTCTCATCATCCTTCTTCATCTTTATCACACCTGCTGTTGCCTCTTCTTTTCTTGTCATCATCCTTCTTTATCTTTGTCACACCTGCTGTTGCCTTTTCTTCTCATCATCCTTCTTCATCTTTGTCACACCTTCTGTTGCCTTTTCTTTTCTTCTCATCATCCTTCATCTTCTTCTTCATCTTTGTCTTCTTCTTCTACTCTTTCACGTCCTCCGTCATTAGTTTCCTCATATGGCATGCACAGTAGGTGCCAATGTAACTGTTCTTTGCTTCCCTCATAGGGCCCAGCTCTGTGGAGAAGGTGTAATGGATGCAATTCGTAACCCCTTATTCTGTGTTCAAAACACAACTACAGGCAATTTGGAAGCAGACTGCCTTGCATTGATTTCTTACAATGGTATGAGTGCTGGTCATTCAGAAAGCAATGGCAAACTACTGAACGTAAACTTGCCCTTAAATTACAAACAGCCAAAAAATGTTGGGGTTGACTGCTAAACATAGGGCCCTGGTAAGACACAGGCAAGTTTAACTTTTAGAGTAACTGTGTGGTAGAAGATACGTTAAGTTCATACAATGAACAAGATAACCCCATCATTGGAAAACATCACTCACTCACATGAAAGCACAAACATTGGTTAGCAACTAACTTGTTTGGGCACTACAACCACAGATTTCAAACTGAACTGTTAATAGTTTCGATATTTGTTATGCAAATTATACTCTCATAGTGTTGCAACATTGTAAGTCTGAATGGTTAGTAAAGTTTGATTGTTTCATTCACTGTGATCACGGGTTATATAAATATTTGATTGTTTCATTCACTGTGATCACGGAGTATATAAGTGTTTGGTTGTGTTATTCCTTCTGGTCAAGGAGTATATAAAAGTTTGATGGATTATGCAAATGCGATGGGTGACGTTGTAATATTCTGTTATGATAATTTGGCTGTGTGTCCAACGTGTGCCACGTGGTTACACACCCGCTTCACACGCCAGTGATCCGGGGCTTGTTTCCGGATCCGGTCAGGATATATGCACTACTGACGAGCTCAAACGAGGGTGAAACTCGAGTATAGTGCTTCCATATTGACGTGGATAGGCCTTAGGTTCATACCAGAATACGATCAGCGTTGCCAGTAGTGGGTTGTGCTCAATATTTAAGATTATGCAAATGTTTGTTTCTTTGGCTGTGGTATTATTATTATATATTATGTTATATTATGATTATATAAATGTTGTTTTTCAGGTTACAACTATTGAAGAGTCATCAGAAGAGGAAGATGTGAGGGAGAGAAAGAAACCCCAGGAGAAACCAGGAAAAACTAGCTGCGATACGAAACCATCTCGCTCTGATAGTTTGAAACGTCGGGAGGGTAAAGATGATATCAAATCGTCTAAGAATGTGAAACGAGACAACAAAGTCGTCACAGAGGACGGAGGAGACTTAAAGCGTTCTTCTTCTTTGAAGGTAAAAGGAGAAAAGGCAAAGACTGCAGCAGAACCAAATCTAAAATCCAGCGATGCAAACAAGGGCAAAGAGAAAGGTATTTTTGCTGTCGTATTCTACCATGTCTGTTGTTTATCTTTGTCATGCACAGTTGTGTACTCATTTGTATTTCTTAAATTGTCATTGGTTAGATTTTAAGTCGTTCATGGTGGATTAAATAGTCAAGGGAAAAGAGACTGTAATTTATTTCTGCTGTATCACATGGCCAAGGGAATACATACTTTTCTGCTGGATCAGATGGTCAAGGAAATACAACCTTTTGTGCTGGATCAGATGTCCAAGGGAATATAGACTTTTGTGCTGGATCATATGTCCAAGATAATACAGACTTTTATGGTGGATCAGATGTCCAAGGGAATACAGACTTCGTGGTGGACCTGATGGCCAATAGGATACTTCTTCTTCTTCTTCCTCGTTCATCCGGAGTTTTTTTTTTGGATGTGATTGCGTTGTGCCTGTTTACAGCAGAGCTGCGTTCTTGCGCCATTAGGCCGACACATCCGACTTCTGCAGGCATTTGTTGACTGGGTTATCCTTCCCGGGTCAATAGGATACAGACTTTAAGTCATTTGTGGTGGACCTGATGGCTAATGGAATACAGGCTTTAACTCATTTATGCTGGATCAGATGACTAGGGGAATACAGACTTTGAGTAATTCATGACTACACCAGGCATAGAGTGTAAATCTGGCCCACCGGTGAAGACCCCAGCAAACCATCATGTTTGTGACCCCTGCTGAGGTAGACAAATAGCAAATGCTGATCGCCAAGAAGTCAAATAAATTCATTCATTGTGGATCGCGTAGGGAAATAAGGATGCATCAAACTGGCAAACTAAAATGAGGATATACAGAGCTAGTCCTTCCACTGCTGCTGCATGCTTGTGAAATATGGGCTGTCTACAGGCAAAGAAGCTCAACCACTTACATACAGTATGTCTAAGAAAGATCATGAAAATCAGGTGGCAGGACATGATCCTGGATACAGCCGTTCTAGACAGAGCAGGTATCCCCAGCATTGATACAATCCTGATGCAGACACAAATTTGCTGGGCAGGTCATCTAGTATGAATGCCAGATCATCAGCTTCCAAAAATAAGCTTTTATGGTGAGGTACAGGAGAGCAGACATTTTCAAGGATAGAAAAAAACAAAACAGTGCTTTAAAGACACACTTAAGACATCACTTCTGGTCTTTGACATAAACCCTGACACATGGGAGGCCATAGCACCTGGTGTACATCCAGCCAAGCGGGCGCAGTTACTTGCGAGGCATTAAGAAATACTGTGGCTGAACAGCAGAGACAAGCTAGAAAGACCCGATTAACAGGACCTTCATTTGCAGAGAATATTCCATGCCCTCACTGTCCAAGATATTTCCGAGCCCACATCGAACTTACAAGTCATCCCAGGACCCACAAACTACCAAAAACAACCTTGTGGATGAAAGAAGTGGACCTCGTGACTTGTGATGGATGAACAAAGTACATTAAATGTAAAGGACCCTGTAACACTCCTTATAGAGTCAAACTGGTGTTGAAAAAATCTTGGAGGTCAAACCCAGGCCACTGTCTTGGTAAGAAAGTGGACTAACCACTATGACACCTAGATTTATGGTAGATGAATGAGTTCTGCTGGCTGTCTGTGATGGATCCATGTATCAGATGCTATTTGTGACTCCTGTTGTTTGTGTTTCTGGCAGAACTGTTGCTGCTGTGCTTCCATGAAAGTTTTGTGTATCATCTTCTGTGAACTGTCTCTACTGACATGTTTTACAAATTCAAACTCTCTAGCTCCCTCTTATAGTCCTCATTGTGTTATCTCTTCTGTGTACTCTCTTTCCCTTCCTGTCCTGGCATGTTTCCTCCATCACTTTTTCCCTCTCTCATCTCTCCCCTCCTCTTCCTCCCTATATATCTCCCTCCCATCTTACATCTATCCTCTTTTCTCCCTCTCTCATTCACTACCTCTGTCTCTTCCTTCATATTGTCACCCCCTCTTTCTCCTTTCAGCATCACCTTCCATCCCCTGTTCTTGCTTTTTTATTCCCTCTCCCCTCACTCTGTCTCTCACCTCCCTTCCTCTCATCTATCTTGAATAACTTTTATTGGCTTCTTCCTACTGTGTGCAGCTTTCTTCTTTTCAATTGTCTTTCCTCTTCTATCTCAAGGTATATATGGCTTATGATATTGTGTTTAGTATGAGTTCATCATACACTACTCTCCACCCTGCCCAACCTCTCTATATCTCTCTCCTCCTTCCCTCTCTCTCTCTCTCTCATCCTCCCCCTCTTTCCTCCTCCTCCCTCTCTCTCCTCCTCCCTCTCTCTCCTCCTCCCTCCCTCCCTCTCCTCCTCCCTCTCTCTCTTCCTCCCTCTCTCCTCCTCCCACCCTCTCCTCCTCCCACCCTCTCCTCCTCCCTCTCTCTATCTGTGCTCTCCCTCACAGATACACAATTTGCCAAACCACACGAGACACCCCACAGGGGATAAAACCTCTGTCCCTCACATCACTAGGTGAGTATGTTACTACTCTACCATAGCAGCACCGTGTCTTCCTTTACACAAAATATAAACATCGGTTGACAGGAAGTATTCCCTAGGTAGTAGATCTGTGATTGTTGGGAAAATGATTCATTTGGAACCGGTTGTGAGTCATGGGTAGTTGCTAGAGCCAGACCTGACAGAAAATCAATGATTTTGGATAAGACAGATTGACTTCACTGGGGTGTGTTGGACCAAGTGTGGCAAGCAGACATGTTTCTGTACAAGTGTACGTGATTACTGCCACCCTTCACTGAGGAGATGGCACTGGATAGTGGTGGTGGTGGTGTGTTGATTGAGCTGCTGAGGATAGATCCATGATGCATTCTTCAGGATGTCAATAGTGAAGTGAAACTAAAATCTGACAGCTGGGAATTTGTGTGTTTGTGAGTTCGATGGCTGTAAACTCAAGCGGAATACATAGACGTGCTACTACTTCTAGTAACTCTGGACTGATTTTTGCATGTGGATTACCAGCGTCTCTTTCCATCAGGCCAACCCACTCCAGCTTCTATGGTACTCGTAATTTACGTCCTCAAGTCAAGGACAAGCAACATTTTAGTTCATCTGACCTGTGTATGGGGTTGAACCCGCTGCATCAGCACACGGGAATTTTAAGAGTGAGTGCTCTTATCCATTCTGCCTTGCTGGCCTCCATTGGGAATATGAATTTGAATGAGAGTTAGTTGCATATCCTGTACAGGACATCCCAGGCAACCCCAGAATATATTGACTGTTTATGATTCTGTGTTTAGTGATTCATCATTGCTTTTTAAATGGACAACGCCTCACGCCATCAAAATAAATGCAAATCGATCTGCTTCCAAATTACCTGTGGTTCATTTCAAACCCTCCACTCGGTTATGTCGTGGAATTTTGACTGTGTTTCGCTAAACCCTGTACCACAGACCCTTATGAAGAATTGAAGAAAGCTGTTAATGTAGTGTACATTTTCTTAGGCAGGGCTGCTGGCTCGATTTCTAACCCTTAGAAAATAAAGTTGCTTTGTTTTTTTTTTTATTATTTGATATAATGTCATATTGAATTCTATGTATTGGTGCATGTTAAGACAGATGTGGTCGGGACCTTTTGGTATTGCGTGCATAGTGCAGAAGATCAGATAGATCATGACAGCATGGAAAGAATGGGTACTGCATGGATGACCACCGGACTCTAAGAATGGTACTGCAGGGAGTGACCACCGGCACTCATGACTCTAAGAATGGTACTGCAGGGAGTGACCACCGGCACTCATGACTCTAAGAATGGTACTGCAGGGAGTGACCACCGGCACTCATGACTCTAAGAATGGTACTGCAGGGAGTGACCACCGGCACTCATGACTCTAAGAATGGTACTGCAGGGAGTGACCACCGGCACTCATGACTCTAAGAATGGTACTGCAGGGAGTGACCACCGGCACTCATGACTCTAAGAATGGTACTGCAGGGAGTGACCACCGGACTCTAAGAATGGTACTGCAGGGAGTGACCACCGGACTCTAAGAATGGTACTGCAGGGAGTGACCACCGGCACTCATGACTCTAAGAATGGTACTGCAGGGAGTGACCACCGGCACTCATGACTCTGAGAATGGTACTGCAGGGAGTGACCACCGGCACTCATGACTCTGAGAATGGTACTGCAAGGAGTGACTACCGGCACTCATGACTCTGAGAATGGTACTGCAGGGAGTGACTACCGGCACTCATGACTCTGAGAAAGGCCAGACGAACACATAATCAGACTGCTACTGGTAGCATTAGTATTGGGACTCTCCACAGGCTGTTGAAGATGAGGATGGAGCATGTATGGGAACATCCTGACTACTGTGATGTCAGTTCTTGACTTGACTCAACTCTTTGTGAATTCTATAGCTTTGTTATTCTAACTAGCTTAGTTTCCCCAGCCCCTGCACTTAGTGGCAACTGTGAGGGGTATCATCCTGGCCTAGACAATCCAAAGTTAGTTGCATTCCTTTACAGGACACTGTAATCAACCCCAGCATTTATTGACTGTTGGTGATTTACTGGGCAGTATTACATTCTGTAGTTTGCCATTGTTGTCTGAATGGCTGATACTCATACTATTTTGAAAATCAAGACAACATAAAACTGCTCCCAAATAGCCTGTGGCTGACCCCGAATCCTGTATGACGGGGTTGTGAAATTGTGTTCATCACATCTAAACCACAGGGACCAAGAGATTACACAATTTTCTTTTTAGTTGCATGTCCTTCACAGGATGTAACATTCAACCCCAGCATTTTGGCTGTTCGTGATTCCTGGGCAAGATTTACATTTAGTAGTTTGCCATTGCTTTCCGAACAACCAGCACCTATACCTTTTTTTGAAGAAAAAAACCAGCACCGCTGTGTTTCGAACCCGGGTATATGGGATTACGAATCGCGTCCGCAACTCCTTTGCCACGGAGACCAGTGATTACACAATAGACAATAAATTATTCTAATTGAAAACTTTATTTTTGTTTTTATATTCACATACCGTTTTTAGTTATTACTATGTGCTGTCTAGTCTAGGTATGAAAGGACATGAATTGTGCTTTAATTTTTTTTTTTTTTTTTATTATGTTATATTTCTTTGGTGAACTATCTGTATTTCTTTGTAAATTTAATATTAATGGGTGTTTTGTTTTTTTGCAGGTGAAAAGACATCAATATTCTCAAAGTTGTTCAGCCGAAAGAAAAAACAGAAGGACAAGGATAAAGCTCTGATGCCCCCTCCACCTCTGCCCCCACCACGTCCTCAGATGCCGACTCCCAGCTCTGACACCGTGAGTGAGGGAAAGGGGGAGAAAGAATATGGGACATTCTCAGCGCAGTTCCCTCCTCCTGAGTGGGTGTGGTACCATCAGCAGTTGGAGAAACAGAAGCGGACGGAGACCTGGGTTTGCCAGCAAAGCACCAAGGTTGTCAGTCACACGCAGTCGGTCAAGGTCATGTCTCGCCCCCCAACAGGGATCAGACATGTGGCTGCAGTGGAATACCACCAGCATGGCACGGAGAAGGCTCTCAGGCCTGTCAATGCAGAGCTGTTAGATTACGTGGCCATGAACCCAGCTGGGGGCCACAAGGATGGTCTGGCCTCAAGCAATGAAGTTGTTAGGAAAGTGTCTGGTGGGGATTTTGCAAAACCTCACCCAATCAGACCTGACAGGTTTTACCACAGCTTCCGCAATCCGCCGGGGGTTAAACATCACGTGAATCAGCGCAAGTCTCGAGACTTTGAGCAGTTACTTGAAGACAGGAAGCAGTCGGAGTATGCAGTGATTGATCAAGATGATGCCAGCACACTTCATGAATCAAATGTTATACGCTCTGTGTCAGCATTGTCACCCGTAGCACATCTCAGTGATGAAAGCACGTATGCCAAGCTAACCGAACCAAAGTTAGGACCTCTACATTCAACACCGCGCTACGAGGAGCAAATTGAACGGGGGGCAAATTACAGAACTAATGGCCCTGAGTCGAAGGATAGGGTTTATGGGGGGCCTGATCATTCTCAGAGGAGGAAGTCTCAAAGAACTCGTCGGCGGCCCCATAGAATGTACAGTTATTATGATGGGCATGGGGATGATATTAGTTATGAGTATAAGGGCCGGCTTCCGAATAAAAACTCATCTCGTACTCAGTCAAAAGATAGTGGGGTCAACTGTGTGGGCCTGGCCATGGCTGAAGGCAAAGACAAAAGACAGCCTGGTGCTGTTCATGAGACTGGGTCAAGTAAACACATTGCACGGGCATATCATGGTAGACAACATCCGAACCATTACCCTCCGTCTGGGAACCATGTTCACTTTATGATCAACAGTACCACAGCCAGTGAAGCCACAAACACTAACGCCTTCAGCGCTGCAGACTCAGTCACCAATTCGTTGATATACCAAAGTGATATTACAAACCCAGCTTACAACTCCGTGGTGTACTGCAGCAGTATCACAGATATACCGACTACATCGTCAGACTACCACCACACCATCACCGGCTCCAACCTGGAGTCCACGGAAATGCATTTACACCATAATTCCCTGCAGAGTGCCTTCTATTCTGAAACTGGAATGGATTTAATATCTTTGAATGCAATTGCCTGTAAATCTGAAATTGACCGTATAACATCTCAAGATGTGGTAGAGCTTCATGACGCTGTTGACACTGTTTTAGTAGATGTTTTAAACTCAGTCGCAGAAGATGCATCTGGTGCTTCTAGGAATGCTTCGGAACATGTTATATCAAAAGATGTGAAGGAAACAATTTCAGATAACAATGTTAGAGATTGTAAATATGAAGCCGGGGAGACGGCATCACAAGCTGTGGTGAGCAATAATTCTAAAAAAAAACACGGTCAGGGTATTGATCAGATTGTTTCTGTACCGGAAATCACTCCAGAGCAAGATCATGAAGATGGTCAGCCAGATGCTTCTAGTGGTGGTGAAATAAGTACACAAGCACAAACACAGGCCGCAGCTGGCTGTGCTGTCACATGTCACAATGCTGCCATTGGGAAAGATGTTGTTGATTTAGACACTGGGTTCAGTTCTCCGAGAAGTCCAGAAAAGTCGTTAGATAAAGTCCCAATCTCATGCCGTTCAAACTCTATCAGTGAGAACGGTAGTGGACCCAGCAGTCACGACAGCAACAGCCATCAGAGCTCTGACAGCTGCAGCCACACCCATCAGTCTTCCTCCAGCAGCAGCAATGATCAGCACAGCGATGTCTACATGGCCACAGGCAGTGATCAGCAGAGCAGCTCAGCCAACGAAAATGTTGACTTTAACAGTGAACCTCTCGTAGAGCAGATCAGCAACAAGCTGTCGGATTTGCCCAAACTGTTTCCTACAGTGAAGCAGAGCGCTTCTTTAAACTCCATCAGATCCTGCGGCCACGTTCAGCAGTCTCAACCAACATCTCAGTACAGTTACCAACATCTGCTGCAGTCTCAGATGTTGTCACAACACGGCTACCAACATCATTTTCAACATCCACATTATCATTCTCAGCAGCTGAATCAAAACGTAGCTGCCCTCTACCACACTGCCGCAAAAATTGTGCCTCACCCTGATGCCTACAACAACAATACGGCCAGCATTATGTACATAGAGCAGAACCACCATGTCGCGATCCCCTTACAGGGCCATGTGCTCACCCAGCAGAGGCCACAAAATAAGCAACAGAAACGGGACAGGCCTCATTCAGTTGACTTGTGGAAGTCCAGCACTCCTTCAGAACTGCACAAGTTTGAGGAGGAACAGCTGTCCAAGAAATACGGAGAATATGAAGTCATGGGCGTGTTATAAGATGTGCTACAGTCAGTTAGTTGCTGGGGCCAGAGTAGTGCAGGGGCTTGCCTGCCTGCCGTGGGTTTAAATCCCTATTGAGGTGGATGTTTTAAAGTTGACCTGGTCCCCCAGGTTGACCCAGCCTCAAATGGGTACCAGGAAATGTCCAGCGAAGTCAAAGCGGCCGGCACTATACTGACCACATGGTCCACTGAGTGGCTGCTGGTCTGTGCAATATGGGGTTGGCACCATATACCTAACATGCCTCCAGGCAAGTCAAGGGGCCCTGTGCTTTGTTTTTACTTTACTGTGTTTATGTGCCAGGCGTGCTGTTCTTGTGCCAGCTTGGCCTGCAGAATTTTACCGACAAACGTAATTACTTGGTCAAAAGGCCTGATAGGTGCCCAGGAGAATGTTGATGAAATGCTGGTTAGAAAAGTGTTACATAAGATCATGTCATATTGATTGCCTCAGTACAGTAGCCTTGCGTGGCTTCTGTAACTGAGGGCATTTTTATTGCTTACATAATCTGTGTATGTCTAAGCCTGAACGAAATATGAACCATAACTGTCATTTCTGTGAGTGATCAGTAGTCCCTCTTCAGTCCCCAGTAGGTGGTCATTTCTGTGAGTGACCAGTAGTCCTTCACTCCCCGGTAGAGGTCACTTCACAGAGTGATCAGTAGTCCCTCTTCAGTCCCCAGTAGGTGGTCATTTCTGTGAGTGACCAGTAGTCTTTCAGTCTCCAGTAGAGGTCACTTCACCGAGTGAACAGTAGTCCAGCTACAGTCCCCAGTAGAGGTCACTTCACAGAGTGAACAGTAATCCCACTTCAGTCCCCAGTAGGTGGTCATTTCTGTGAGTGACCAGTATTCCTTCAGTCCCTGATAGAGGTCACTTCACCGAATGAACAGTAATCCAACTTCAGTCCCCAGTAGTGGTCACTTCTGGGAGTAACCAGTAGTCCCTGTTCATTCCCCAGTAGTGTTTACTTCACAGAGTGACTAGTAGTCCCTCTTCATTCCCCAGTAGTGGTCACTCCACTGAGTGACCAGTAGTCCCTCTTCATTCCCCAGTAGTGGTCACTTCACTGAGTGACCAGTAGTCCCTCTTCATTCCCCAGTAGTGGTCACTTCACATGAGTGACTAGTAGTCCCTCTTCATTCCCCAGTAGTGGTCACTTCACTGAGTGACCAGTAGTCCCTCTACAGTGCCCAGTAGTGGTCAATTCACTGAGTGACCAGCAGTCCCTCCACAGTCCCCCATAGTGGTCACTTCACTGAGTGACCAG
>JACEFZ010017547.1:0-43012 GCA_014155875.1 Cepaea nemoralis | reverse complement strand
ACCTACAGCGTGAAGACAACTCCCACAGAATGTAACCTACAGTCGTGAAGTGACACAGTCCCACAGAATGTAACCTACAGTCGTGAAGTGACACACTCCCATAGAATGTAACCTACAGTCGTGAAGTGACACAGTCCCACAGAATGTAACCTACAGCCGTAGAGTGACACAGTCCCACAGAATTTAACCTACAGCCATGTATTAAGACACTCCCACAGAATGTAACATACAGTTATTGTCACAAAATGCGCCTGGATAATTGCGATCAGGAGATGGGGACTGAACAGACACACGATTTCTCTCGGCCTGCCACACAGTTCACGATTTATACACCCACCCAGTAGTCTAAGGGAGATAATCCAAGTAATTTTACCCCTTACGGAGTAGAGGAATACGGCCCATGGATTCCAGAATGTTCTAGATGAAGACACCGGAAGTGTCTTAACCGGGCAATCGCAGTAAGCTAGCAAGCAGCTGGGAGAACCGATGGTTGTCTGGCCAGCTGGCAAACCTCTGTCTATCGGCAGTAATTGAAGAAATTGGTTCCAGTGTCAACATAGTTTGAAGACTGTAGACATAATGTTCCCAAGTGGACTAGGTTCCATATTTCGAACTGCATTGCCAAACAAAAATGTAAGAATTATATCATTCTTGAATTCAAATACCCGATGTGCAGATTGCATGCCACAACAGTTGCACGTAGGTCAAGGGCGAGCATGTAGATTGCTGCGGCAAGTGGGCCTGGTAATTTGACCCCGTTTCATCAGGCCTGTTTTTAACAGTGCATTGCCAAGACAGGCCCAATTATGCACGACTTGTCTTGCCTGCCAGAAGTTGTTTGAGGAGAAAATGGGCGCGGCTTGTTGGTGATTTGATGGCACTACTGGGCCGCCTTGGAACTCAGACGTAGTCGACAAAACAGGAAGTCGGTGACGGCGTAACTAAAACCCTATCGTGTAATATATCCTCCGACTCGGCCGGTCAAGACAAATCTAATGGGAATGTCCGCGGTCAAATCGACGGGCATTTGAGCGATCCCGCATCTTTTGTCAAGGCAACTACTGGTTTTTTTCTTTGCTTTCCTCATACACATTATGTTCATGGTCTCCTTAAGGGAATACTGTTCTAATCTATAATGGGTTCCTGTGAGGAGAACAACGGGAAGGGAAAAGAAGGACAAGAGATGCTACAGACATGTCTGATGATTGCAGGGGGGATAAATTGGGGAAAGCATGACCACCTGGGAATGGATGGAAGGGGGTTTTGCCAACGGCCCTCCTTCGGGGCCATCTTGCCTATGGGTACTGTATACCGTCTAACCCTGTATGTCATTAGAAGACTTCCTATGGGGAACTGGGGCACAGACACTCATGACCACTTACCGTGGGTTCACTCTATCCCCATTCCAGGGAAACAGATGTTCTGTTCAGCTGCTGTTCAGACCCCAGACCTTATTCTTTCTCTGACCCTGAGGCCTGGCCTGTAATTGAACCACCGCCCATCTTGGGGAGGTGTTTCACTCTCTGAGTACCATGATGATGTCTATCCCATATGATGAGTCGTGGTCACGTGATTCTCACCGAGGGTTGCCTGTGTCATTTTGTTCCAGATTCTACCTTCCGGAGAGGAGTGATGGATAGTCAGTAAAACCATCATTCTGTACCAGCATCAGCAGTCTGGACAAACCAGTCAACGTGAGGTGATCATACTGCCCACTACCCAGTCAGTCGTCTATACCCTCAGAGTAGGTCCAAGATGACTAAACAACCAGTTTAAGATAGGGACAACGTCTGGGCAAGTATATTGTTCGTGTGATTGTCCAGATGTGCCACTCATTACCTATTCGACAACCACTCAACTATCGATGATATCATTCCACACTTCGTTCACATGGATTATGGTCCTGATCATGAATATAGCCACAGACTTTAGACAATCGTGACTCTGGCAATGAACAATGTTCAATATATAAATTTAGCACTGGACAGTGTGCTTCGATGAACCTTAATTCAGGAACTGATTTTATATCAATATATTGTTGAGTTGGTGCCACTGTTGGTAAAGCAACGAACTTTCAGATTAAGGAAACCTTTTATAGAGGCACCTACATGATCGGATGAGGATGACAATTCATGGTACTATTTGGACATATGTTCTGGTGTTCCACGGCCATTAGCCTGATCTAAGGTCAACTCGGAGGAGGTGCTACCTGGTCGAAGACTGAGGGCATGCTGCGAGAGACACTAGCTAAGTACCATTCATGTGTGGTGTGAGGCGTTGGCATTGTACTATGAGGACTTCTTTATCTGGCTGCCTCAGCTAACTATCTAGTAGCAACTAGCACACCAGACAGATCTGCACTACATCCACATTATCTTCACTTTCCTTTGTACAATACACTTTTGTTATTGAGTTTGTAGATACCGGAGTTGCATCATTTATTCAGGACGATATTTGAAAGGGTAACCTCCCTTGGTTGGTTGTGAGAGAGATAGGTATCCGAGGACTGGTGGGGTCGCAGACTGAAAGTGTCCCAGTCCCAGAACTGAAGTCATCCCGAGATTTATACATATACATATATAAATAAATATAGAGATATATGTGTGAATAGATAATCATAATAAATGCGATAGCCTGTTCCCTTCACCCCAGGGAAGTTATATGACAATCATGTATTAAGACACTCCCACAGAATATAACCTACAGCCGTGGATCGACACACTCCCACAGAATGTATCCTATAGCCGTGAATCGACACAGTCCCACAGAATGTAACCTATAGCCGTGAATCGACAGTCCCACACAGTGTAACCTACAGCCGTGGATCGACACAGTCCCACAGAATGTAACCTACAGCCTTGGATCGAATCAGTCCCACAGAATGTAACCTACAGTTGTGAAGTGACACAGTCCCACAGAAAGTAACCTACAGTCGTGGAGTGACACAGCCCCACAGAATGTAACCTACAGCCGTGATTGACACAGTCCCGCAGTGTGTGTGTGTGTGTGTGAGAGAGAGAGAGAGAGAGAGAGAGAGAGAGAGAGAGAGAGAGAGAGAGAGAGAGAGAGAGAGAGAGGTTTTGCAATCTTGTGAAATGTACAGAACAATTTTGGTTCATTATGAAGACAGTTGTGTGAGTTAATGGATAGAGTGTGAATGGGTAGACAGATTTCACAATGGAAGACAAAACGTCATTGATGAACCGCGCAGTGAGAGACGCGGGAATCCATTGGGAAAGTTATTTTGAGATTTTAAGAGCCATGTATTAGCACATTTCCAGGAAATTCGTGAAATTGTGACTAGTGCTCGATACAGAGACACGCTAGTGAACAAACTGAAGCCCGCGATACGATTGAAGCCGGCAGTACTTCTCTGAAATGGAGTAATTTTGCTGTACAAAAACTCCCTCCCCCATCGCAATCAATTTGGCCGTGTGGTAAGGTAGACAATCTTACTATTGACCAACCCGGTTCCTAGAGAAATCGTCGCCCTTTGTTTGGTGTTTCTCGACGATTCGAGAAACCTAGGCGTGGTAAACAGAATTCAGACAGGCTGACGTCGCATGTATTTGGCGCATGGGCAGTTAGTGGGCCCGGTAGACAAAGACGTCAGTTGTATGCGGTTAGTGCTGACGATCAGACGCCTTTGGCACAGTGTGTTTTCGTTATGGAGAGCTGGGGCTACCGATATCTCAATGTTGTTGAAGAGACCCGACGTCTAGTCCAGTTGAACTACGGCTGCTCCAAAATGACACGTTGTATGGCCATCTGGAGGTATGTGTAACCCATTAGTTTATTTAACGCGATGTCGGTACTCGGTGACCCGATAGCGCTAGGCGGTGTACTAAAAGTGGCGCGTGAAAGTGGGTCAAGTGTGAACAGTTAACTGGTGTGGGCCTGAAGTCAAACCTGTTGAAAGCGCGTATTTACAAGTAGTGTAATGCAGGGATATTTATTATGCTAGCGGGCAGGGTTTATTAACAGCCAATGTAGGTTGGGTTAACTGAGTTCAGGGCAGCTATAGCTTTAATTTGAGTTTACACATGGTCCATCTTCATGAAATCGAACATAGTTGAGGCGGGCTTGGCAGAATGACGTAACGAAGTGAAACCGGAAGTAGAGTAGGACATCGGCTATACTAGGGCATGTGCGGTCTCGATCGACGCAGCTCGTCGAAGCGAATGTCGTGCGAACGGTCGGCAGAAGTATCGGATGTCATTTCAAGGTCGTGACTTGAGTCGAAGGTCGTTGTCACATGGTGGGGCGACCACTGGCTTTTCTTCTTGGCTTTCCTCACATCTGTCTAATAGTTAGTGTCCCTCAATGGAATGCCAGCTTAATATATAGTGGATTCCGGAGAGGTGGACAATATGTGAGAAGCGACCGAAGGGACAGAGCTGTTCGATAAGGACAGTGACACCGTTCTAAATGCTCCGAGATGAGGGAGGAGAGAATGAGGGTTGGGTCTCTGCTACATGGAGAATGATTGAAGTCATGTATATATTATTTGATTTTGGATATTGTACCTGTGGTACGGTACTATATATGTTCTAGCTGGTAATAGAGCAGTGAAACCAGGGAGATTGGCGAGAGCAAGGAGGAGACCAGATGCCTCATCACAGGCCTTACTTCAGGGCCATTCTGCCTACCGATACTAATGATTCACTAACCCTATATGTCATGTAGAAGTCTTTCAGGGATAGGACGACACCTCAGTGACGAGTGACCGACGACCTTGGGCACAGCTATACTCCAGTCCGGGGAAGATGACGCAAGGTAACTCGCAGCCTGTCAAGTCCTAGATCCAGTTCCTTTCCGGCACCCGCGAGTAGCATATGTAGGAAATGGGACTCTCATGGGAAGAGTCCATATGGCCTGAGGAGGGAGGTGAGAGTGAACTCGCTTATGGTAAGCTTGGTTCTAGATGCTTTCACTGAGTGTTGTCTTCTACAGGTTCTACCTTCTTGAGTGAGTTCTTGACAGTTTGGTGACGGGTCCAGTGCTTGGGACCAGGCAAGTTTGGTAGTAGACCGGGGACAACACCATGAATCCCAGCATGTCCTTTTGCCAAGAGATTAATACAACGAAAGATGAGTCTTGCTAACACTTCGCTGCCGTCAATACCAAGGTATCTTCACTATGGCCCTACTACATGCTGATCGACCACACTCACGGCAAGTATCTCTGTGGAGTGATTGTCCACCGTATCAGGACATTAGACAGACCCATCTCCAGCTAGTGCCAGATTCCATTGACTTTTTGTGCCGGGCCATTTTGGCTCCTGAGTCTGCTGGAGTCCAGAGACGACATTTCCAGTAAAGACTTTCCACTTCATAACCTGAGAAATTAATATCCTACTTATGACACTTATCGTGATTCCTCTGGAGTGGACAACGAAGTGTTATAATATCTGGCCACTATAGACATTGGACATTTAGTCAACCATGTGGGCCACCAGTTCAGATCATCACTGAAGAGAGGGTTTCCGGAACTAGTCTAGTCAGAACGACTATCATCCATCCACCCGTGGGAAGACGAGAGCTTGATGGAAGTTGGGCTACATTCGGTGAGACCTGTTTCCAAGATGACCTGTAGCGTTCTACTCGGAGCCTTCCCTGTGATGACAGATCCATCCTAAGGCTACTCCAGTGCTTGCTTGTCTCGACAGACCTACTAGCTATTAGGTCTATCTCATTATCATCCTCCTCATCATCATCATACTCATTTGTATAATACACACTTCTGTTACCATATATAGATGCCAGAGTTGAGTGTTGAGTCATGCATTCAGGACGAGGTGTGAGAGGGTAGTATCCCTTGGTTGAGTGAACAGTGAGATAGGTATCCAGAGGCAGATGGGGTAAAGTAGGTAGAGGTCACCTAGTTCCCAGGCAGAACACATCCCGTGGTTAAGGTGTGGCATCAGTTCCCCTAACCCCAGGGAGTGCTGTTACCCTGCGAATACAGTGGATACACTAAATTCTCGGAAATGTGAGGTCTTGAAACATCCAGCAGACAGCCAAGACTTGGCACCATCGGACTGTCGCTTGTGTAAATCCTTGAAAGAACATTTGCGGGGTCAGAAGTTTGCAGATGACAATGAGGTAGTTTAGGCGGTGCAAATCTTGATTAAGACCACATCCCCAATCCTTATTGTAAAAGCTAATGGACATGTATGTCAAGTCTGTTGTCAGGTAGAGGGACAATTTTTAGAAGTAACAAACAGACAATTTCTGGTTTGCCATATTGTTAAAAATTTCATTTACTTAATGACATGCTCTTGTGCAAAAACCACACAGCTCTCTTGTACAGTAACATTTACACACATATAACAACTTACGAGCAGTTCACGCCATATTGTATCAGTATGTTTAGACATGTTTGGTAGTCACACTCCGCTGGGGGGAAGGCTTGCGTTACTGGAAAAGCAACATTTGTTAACGACATCAAGAAATAGCTGCATGTTTGGTTACTGTAAAAGCAACAATTGTTAACCATGACAAGAACAAGCTGCATGTTTGGTTACCATTCGAATGATAATGAAATCTTATGATATAATCTCCGTGGCAGTGGACTTACGGACGCATTTCGTAATATCGCATACCACGTTCGAAAACCAGCAGCGGGCGATTTGGCAGCAGACCATCTTGCGTTGGTTGTTTAAACAATGGTATGTGTGCCAGTCGTTCAGAGGGCAATGGCAGACCACTGACCGTAAACTTGCCAATAAATCACAGTAGACAAATACTGGGGTTGACTGCGAAGTTCTGTAAGAGATCTGCGACTAAATTATGGTATAGTCACCATCTCTAGCTTAGGGATAGTGAACGCAATTTCACAATCTCGATAGACCGAGTCCGCTGTCAGCCGCTGGCGATTTCGGTGGTTTATATATATAATATATATATATGTGTGTGTGAGGGGGGGGGGGGGGGGGGGGGGGGGGTTTGGTTGTGTGTGAGTATGTGTTTCTATATGTGTGTGTTTGAGTGTGTCAGTGTGTAAATGTTTCTGTTTGTGTGTGTCGGTGTGTCTCTGTGTGTGTTAATGTGTCTCCGTGTTTATCTGTATGTGATTGTGTGCTTGGGGTGGGTGTGTGTGTGTGTTGCTGTTGTTGGATGTGTGTATGTGTGTGTTTGTGTCTGTATGTGGGTGGGTGGGTGTGTGTGTGTGTGTGTGTGTGTGTGTGTGTGTGGTTGGGGGTATGAGTGTGTGTCTGTTTGTTTGTGTCTCTGTGTGTCTGTATATGGGTGTGTGTGTGGTTGGATGTATGTGTGTGTGTGTCTGTGTGTGTCCATGTGTGGCTGTTTGTCTATGTGTTCGTGTGTTTATCTGTGTGTCTGTGTGTGTCTGTCTGTGTCTTTATTGTCTATGTCTGTGTCTGTCTGTGTGTCTGTCTGTATGTGTGTATCTGTCTGTGCACGTCTGTCTGTGTAAATGTATGACAGTGTCTATCTGTGTGTGTGTGTGTCTGTTTGAGTCTGTGTTTGTTTGTCTGTGTGTCTCTGTCTGCGTGTCTGTCTGTCTGTCTGTGTATGTCTGTATATGTCTGTCTGAGTGTGTATGTCTGTCTATGTCCGTCTGTGTGTTAGTATGTGTGTATGTCTGTGTGTGTGTGTCTATGTGTGTGTCGGTGTGTGTGTGTGTGTGTATGTGTGTGGCTGCATGTATCTGTCTGTCCGTCTGTCTGTCTTTCTGTCTGTCTATGTGTCTGTCTGCCTGTGTCTCTTTATGTGTCTGTCTGTGTGGGTCTGCGTGTGTATGTGTATGTCTATGTGTGAGTTTGTGTGTGTGTGTGTGCCTGTGTGTGTCTGTTTGTGTGTGTGTCTATGTGTGTGAGCCTGTATGTGTCAGTGTGTGCGTCTGTGTGTGTCAGTGTGTGTGTGTATGTGTGTGTATCTGTGTGTGTGTGTGTGTGTGTGTGTCTACGTGTGTATGTGTGACACGAGCCACTACTCTACACGGAACATGACAGCTCCACTCTACAAACTGTATTCATTACACACACATGTCAGGCCGTCCTGCCCTCCAGTCATCGTAAGATTGGCCTCAAAGTCATAACCTCCATTCTCATGCAGGATGTTGTAGTATCTGTACCAACCTCCATTCTCATGCAGAATGTTGTAGTATCTGTACCAACCTCCATTCTCATGCAGAATGTTGTAGTAGCGTCTGTTCCAACCTCCATTCTCATGTAGCATGTTGTATTATCATTTGTGCCAGCCTTCATTCTAATAGAGGATGTTGCATTAGCATATGTCCCAACCTCCATTCTCATGCAGAATCTTGTAGTAGCATCTGTTCCAACCTCCATTCTCATGCAGGATCTTGTAGTAGCATCTGTTCCAACCTCTGTTCTTGTGTAGGATGTTGTAGTAGCATCTGTTCCAACCTCCATTCTCATGCAGGATGCTGTAGTAGCATCTGTTCCAACCTCTGTTCTTGTGTAGGATGTTGTAGTAGCATCTGTTCCAACCTCCATTCTCATGCAGGATGTTGTAGTAGCATCTGTTCCCACCTCCATTCTCATGTAGGATGTTGTAGTAGCATCTGTTCCAACCTCCATTCTCATGTAGGATGTTGTAGTAGCATCTGTTCCAACCTCCATTCTCATGCAGGATGTTGTAGTAGCATCTGTTCCAACCTCTGTTCTTGTGTAGGATGTTGTAGTAGCATCTGTTCCAACCTCCATTCTCATGTAGGATGTTGTAGTAGCATCTGTTCCAACCTCCATTCTCATGCAGGATGTTGTAGTAGCATCTGTTCCAACCTCTGTTCTTGTGTAGGATGTTGTAGTAGCATCTGCTCCAACCTCCATTCTCATGCAGGATGTTGTAGTAGCATCTGTTCCAACCTCCATTCTCATGCAGGATGTTGTAGTAGCATCTGTTCCAACCTCCATTCTCTTGTAGGATGTTGTAGTAGCATCTGTTCCAACCTCCATTCTCATGTAGGATGTTGTAGTAGCATCTGTTCCAACCTCTGTTCTTGTGTAGGATGTTGTAGTAGCATCTGTTCCAACCTCCATTCTCATGCAGGATCTTGTAGTAGCATCTGTTGCAACCTCTATTCTCATGTGTTGTTTGTCCATCAAGAATGATGATGACCATTCATTTCATCCAGTGGGGTTGAAAGTGTGGAGCCGTGGGTTCTAAGATGGCTGATAAGGCCTATTTTGGCTCGAAATGTTCTTTGACAATGTGGGCAAAGAATGCTTGACGTCTCTGGAGGAGGATTTCCTGCAGTGGTTTTTCTTTCCTGCCTTTTCTTCACAGCTCTTGCAGTCCTGGTTGCCTCACATATGACTGCACCTTGGCGTAATGATGCACGCCACGAATTTCGGTCTCTGGCTGCAGCCTCCCAGGTGTCATGATGAATTCCAAAAGCTTTCAGTGAAATTTTCAGAATGTCTTTAAAGCGTTTCCTCTGGCCACCTTGGGAGCGTTTACCACAACGCAGTTCGCTGTAAAAAAAATTCGTTTAGGGAGCCTGTGATCTGGCATACGAGTCAAGTGACCAGCCCAACGAATCTGATTCTTCATCAGTATAGTGTGGATACTGGGCATGGATGCTCTTTCTAGGACTTCAGAGTCTGGAATTTTGTCTTGCCATTTAATCTTCAGTAGCTTCCTTAGGCAGACTGTGTGGAAGTGGTTTAATTTCCTAGCGTGTCGCTGATAAACAGTCCAGGTTTCACAAGCATATAGCAGTGTGGATAATACAACTGCTTTGTAGACTTTTAGCTTTGTTTGCAGGCTTATTCCAGTTCTGTCCCATACATTCTTGTACAGTCTGCCAAAGGCCACACTGGCCTTGGAGATTCTTGCATTCACTTCGTCATCAATTGTGGCAGCTTGTGACACAGTGCTGCCAAGATAGGTGAATTTGTCCACAACACTTAGTCTATGATCATTCACTTTGATATTCGGCACAGTGTGATTATTCCCTGGAGCTGGCTGGTACATAACTACAGTCTTCTCCAAGTTGATATTGAACCCAAAGTTGGCACAGGCATGTGAGAAAGCTGAAACATTATGTTGCATGTTCGCCTCTGAGTTGGCGTATAGAGCGCAATCATCAGCAAACAGGAGCTCTCTGACGGTGTCGCTGTTAATTTTGGTTTTAGCTTTCAGCCTTCTGAGATTGAATAACTTTCCATCCATACGGTAGTTGATGTCTATTCCAATGTCGTCGTTCTCGAAGGCATTAATCAACATGGCTGAAAACATGAGTCTGAACAGTGTTGGTGCCAGGACACATCCTTGCTTCACTCCATTGGTGACAGGAAAGGGTTCAGACAGTTCACCATTTTCCTGTACTCTTGTCTGCATGCCGTCATGAAATAGCCGCACTATTTGGACAAACTTTCGTGGACAGCCATATTTTGCTATAATCTTCCACAGTCCTTCTCTGCTGACTGTATCAAAAGCCTTGGTAAGGTCAATGAAAGTGGAGAGCATTTCGCAGTTCTGTTCCTGGCATTTCTCTTGCAGCTGCCTTGCAGCGAAAATCATGTCAACAGTTCCACGTTCTTTTCTGAAGCCACATTGACTCTCAGGAAGAAGACCTTGATCGAGATGGGCTGTGAGGCGATTGAGAAGAATTCTGGCGTGTGTCACCGCCTCACAATTATAGATATTAATTAAAGGGCTGCAACTCCCGCCCAAGGGATAGAAGTGAGTCACCCCAAGGCCAGAGTAATCTAGAGCCTTCTCGAAGGACTGGTCATTGAGTCCATGGTTCCGTGGACACTGATGTGGTCCGCCTATTGCGGGGTCCACGAGGAACTCGGACAGAGTTACCACCCGTGTCGGATTGGGACACGTGTGGACCGGCAGAGGACAGACGGACTTCAGAGAGACAACAGGGCCTGCCTTAGAGGGACTCAATAGATATCGATAGATATATATATATACATAGGCTAGATAGTTTGCTAGAATGTTTATAATAATTATGTGTGATGATGTTCACTATCTGTGATATGCATACAGCGCGGGATTATTAACCCACTGCGCCAACGCACTGTATATTGAAATACAATAAATGTTGAATAGTATATTTAACGGAGTTATTGTTGCCTGTGTGAACCCGAGCTCAGATACCTAGACATGAGCAAGACGATGACAGGCTTTTTGGGGGCTAAGTCTCCGGTTTTGGCATAAAGCTTCAAATTTACACGGCTTTATATTGCCAAGTAAAACAACAAAATTAATAGGAAATTTCAAATTAATTTCTGTATAACAAATTGATTTTTGTATAACAAATTGATTACTGTACAAGTACAGGTACAACAAGTTTAACTTATTGGCAGCTATCTAGCGATAAAAGCAGTATTAATATGAGTCCCTCTGCAGTGATTCTCTCATTGATGTTTTGAACTATTTTTGACATGACTGTGACATTTTTTGACTGTTACTAATGTTTTCTCACTCTACGAGCAGATTGTACCGCGAGTTGTGTGGTGTCTAACCTATGTAAATTATCCAACAGTGGCGAGAGTACAAGACAACATCCGCAAGTTCTGGGATTAAAAGCTAAGTTTCATATCATGCCCATTGCAACCCTAAGCGGTACTTCTCACCTTCCATCCATGTATCATTTTGCTTTGCATTGATTTGTTTGTATATTCATGACCTTGTAACCAACATAATCTTGCATTTGGATTTACACATTTAATAATTAAGGGAGATAACTAAATTTTCTACTCCCCAACATTTTTTCTAAGGGATTTAACTTCATTAAAATTACCTATAAGTAAAAACAACAAAATGTCTACCTTAGATAAATGCATTGAGCAAGGAATCAAATTAGGTTATAAAGAAGAGAAACTGTCAGAATGGGCACAGAAAACACACGCAGAAAACATTGCCCGTGAAGAAAGAGCGATAGAACGAGAAGAAAAACAAAGGCAAATGCAGGCAGAAGAAAAGAAAATGCAAATTGAGACAGAAGAAAAGAAGAGACAAAGTGAGGCAGAGGAGAGAAAGATGCAGATGCAACTGCAGGCGCAAGGAAAACAAATGGAGCTTGAGGCAGGCGGCCAAATTAGCCCAATTGAATGCCGATACACAAATAAAACTAAAGCAGATGGAGATTGATTCCACTGTAGAAATATCTGTGAATAAGCTAAGAAGCAAAGAGGAGGAACAAAAATATAACAAGTATAAAGGCCTCGTGAAGGCATTCTGCTCAGGAGATTCCATCAGTGCCTACTTGGAAAATTTTGAGTGTCTAATGTCCTACCATAAGATCATAAAATCAGATTGGGCATTTATTTTAATGAGAAACCTAGCTCTCGAACCTTTAAAAGTAATAGAGACAGTGCCACAGGAAATGCGAAAAGATTATGACTATTTAAAGCAACGCATTCTCCAACATTTCTCATTAGATACTGCAGGTTACCAACAACAGTTTGCCAAACTATCTCCACAACCAAATCAAACCTTTATAGATTATGTCAGTACAGTACAAGATGTGTGTACAAAGTGGATTAACTCGGCTAAAACTAACAACAGCCATGACAAACTTAAAGAACTTATTATTATTGACAAGATAGTAAGTACAATCCCTACACCGTTTGCTAAGTTTTTGAAACAAATGGACTGTAAAACTATTCAGGAAATCGAGTCCAAGGGAAATGCATTTTTTACAGCAAACAGAGACATTTTTCATTTAAACTTAAGTCAAAACGATACAGCAGCAGCAGTAGTAAACACCAGATACTCTAAACCATCAGAAAGTAAGTTTAAGCCACGCTCAAATGTCAGTAAGCCAGTGAAATGCCAATATTGTAGTTTGAATCACGACCCATACTCGATGTGCGATAAATCGCCGAACTATCCTCACCACCTCAAAATGATGGTAGAGAAGCAGAAGACTAAGCGCAATGCTTACCAGAGAGCGGTCAAATGTTTTTTTTTGCAGTAGCTTCGGACACTATAGTCGCTTCTGTGAGGGCCGAAAGTTATTGAAACAGGCCAATGCTGCACTAGTGGAAACGTCATCAGACGAAGAGATTGAGTCACTGAATGAATGTGACAATCAAAACGAAAATGTAAGTGAGCTTGGAAACTGCTGTACACATTATTGACACCATTACAGACAGTAAGTGTAACACCTGTACGAAGTTCCAACTTGACACAACATTACTATGTGGCCACACTATCCCTATTTCAAATGAAACAGCCAACGCTGCTTTGTCACCTACAGGCAAGCTAGTTTTTTCAACAGGATTTGTAAATAACAAAAAGTGCACATTAATTCGGGATTCCGGCGCAACGCTCTGTGGGATTAAGAAAACATTGATAGACAGTACAGACTATACAGACAAACATGTGACTTGTCGCACATTCTCAGGCACTATAGAGAAATACCCCTTGCTCTAGTCGAAATTCGAACCCCGTTCATATCAGGACGAGTATTGTGCGCTGTCCTTGAAATCCGGTCGCTGATATTATACTTGGGAACCTGCCCAACATACAACCATGCTCTAAAAAGCAAATCAAAAACTGGGAGCATAGAAATGGTATCCACCACCCAAACAGCGACTCTAAAGAGAAACACCATGCATGCTTGTCTCAATCTGCCAAAAGACCAAGGGAGACAACCACTGAAGTAATTCAGAAAGAATTCACCGAGGTGTACAATGCAGGGGCGGTCGAATCTGTAAGTGATACGACCAAATTAAAACCTCGAATTGAGGATGCTACCGATCTACCAAGTACCAAGCCTGTAGATGTGCAACAACACACACAACACACAAATGCAATAACACGACAGACAACCCATAAAACCAACACCGACCAACTGCAGGAGTCACTAGAAATTATAGCACCAAACTCTACCAACACTAATTTTGGAGATAAACAGAAAGCAAATCCTACACTTTCACCATATTTTAAGATAGTAGGACTTAAACCAAAATTAACCAAGAACACATCATGGACTTTTATGCTACTGAACAATGTATTAACTATTCTATGTATCTTACTACTGCTACCTGACAAAAGAGATTTGCTATCAACCTCTTGGCAGGGACTTTTTAAAATTATTAGAAGAATTTCGGAGGTTGATTACGAAATTTCTTTAAATGGAAAGTTGAAAATATTCCATGTAAATATGTTGAAACCATACTATACTAGACAGGACATTGAGACGAGTGAGCAGACGCAGCTAACTGATGACAGAAACGAAACGACAAGTTCCCAACTGAATGACACCTTGACAAACGAAGCATCATTAACGACGCATTCTTATGACGACAAAGACGACGAAGACATATGGACTTTACCGACAATATGTGATAACGACAACAACGACCAATTTGACGACATATTGACAACGATTAATCTTGACGACGACGACAATGACATTGATGACAATTTACAAACAGTAGCATCTGTGATAAATCAGACAGACGTAGACAATACTGAAATCCCAGTACAGATTATGACTGACGACGGTAGTATAAATGACATACAGATCTCTGACACTTTGACACAACAACGGCGACAAGACATTTTGACTCTCCTTGACGAGTACAAATCTATCTTTTCTAACAAACCTGGACGCACTGACAAGATAACACATTCAATTGTGCTGACAGATCTGACACCGGTCAAATGTAGACCATATTCTATTCCTCTCCATTACAGAGCAAATTTAGACAAAGAAATTTTAGATTTAGAGAAAAATGGAATAATTCAAAAATCTATGTCTCAATATTCTTCACCGATTGTCCTGGTGAAAAAGAAGGACCAGACAATCCGTTTGTGCATCGACTATAGAGTATTAAATACAAGAACCACAACGGATGCAGAGCCAATGAACAGTTGTGAAGACCTCATCTTAAATATGGCTCAATCATCCTTATTTTCTAAGACTGATTTAGCGAAAGGTTATTGGCAAGTGCCACTACATCCTGCTTCTAGACATATAACAGCATTCGCAACACCCCTCGGTTTGTACGAATGGCTATATCTTCCATTTGGGCTCAAGAACGCGCCCGCCACATTTGTTAGATTAACTAGATTGTTATTACACGGAATTAAAGATGTTGAAGCTTATATTGATTATATATGCATCCATTCTTCTAATATGACTTCTCACCTACTCACCCTCAAACAAGTCTTCAACCAAATCTATCTTTTTGGACTTACTATCAAACCTTCCAAGGTTGAATTAGGCTTTAAACAAATAGACTTCCTTGGTCATAGAATTTCTGAAGGCAAATTGTTGACAGATGATAAAATTGTTTCCAAGATTCTCAATCTAGAAGTGCCTACCACAAAGAAACAAATTAGAACTTTACTAGGTCTTATTAACTATTATTCTAAATTTATACCAAATTGGGCAGAACTTACTTCAGTCTTTTCTGATATGTTAACTAAAGATCATCCATCAAAAATTTGTAAAAGTACCAGCTTAGTCGATGCAATGTGTAGATTGAAACGTATTTTTTCTAATCCACCAGTCTTACGATTACCCAACATAAATTTACCCTTTATTTTGACCACAGATGCGAGTGCTATCGCAATAGGAGGATGTTTAATGCAAGAAGTGGATGGAGTGAGACACCCGATTCTCTACGTAAGCCGTAAACTAAAGAAGGCAGAGACCCGGTATGCAACAGTGGAATTGGAGGCTTTAAGCCTATTGTTTTGTGTATTAAGATTATTTAAGTTCCTCTTAGGTAGTCACTTTGTTGTGCTCACTGACAATTCGCCCTTATTGGTCCTTAAGCAAGGGTCACCGAAAAACCATCGTTTAAAAAGATGGTGTCTTCTTCTTCAAGATTTCGACTTCGAAATCCGCCATATCAGAGGCGCCGACAACACTATTGCTGACCTTTTATCACGGCAAACGAATGCGCCAGTAGAATAACATTTAGCACATCGACCATTCGCCATACTAGAAACTGTGATATTTTTAGTCTGTAGCATATAACAGTGTAACTCTACACCTGCTAGAGAACTCCCAGTGAATAGTAATAACACCTCAGTAAATAAGTTACTTATGACATCCACGAACATGAAACTTTAAGAGCTATACTTTAAAAGCTATACTTTAAGAGTTATACTATCAATTGCCCAAGCTCTAGAACGATCCGAGCGAGAGACATTAACAGTGTAATGATTTCAACCTGTGAACTCACTCTGAAAATTGTAAGAACACTTTATACGCAACGTTGAGAACATTCCATACTTGCTGTTGCTACGAGACTTTGCAATCAGCCGAAACAGAACTACATCGACTACAACACTCAAGAGACAGCCATACTAACTTTAACATTCATGGCACAACACGCGAACAACAGGAGGACAACGCGCACATCATCGTTGGATTTAGTTAATTAATTAATTAAGTATTAAATATGTATTATATTTGCATTAATTTTGTATATAAAATGTGTTAACCTGCAATTTGTACATATTCTACCATAATATTACAGGAAGTTCCATTAATAGGATAAATAACCTTCCTATGCAATTGTCTCTGTGTAAATTATGACCTATTTTTGAGTTATCGTACAAAAAGTACGTATTTTCTTAAAGGGAAAAGATCGCCTATTCCATTTTTTCTAAGGGCAATAACACTTACCTCAACTTTAATTATATATTTTTACCAAATACTATTTGGAATGAAATATGAGTGCATGACAGCGTAAATGGATTAAATGAGAGAACGATATACTGAGCGGACAAATTGTACGCAAAACGTATTTATTTTAATTTGTCTGCGTCTTTCATGTAAATTGCATGACTTGTCTAAATTGTTGATACATGTTTAGTAGTTAGTTTAATATACTTAGATTAGTAGTTAGGATACATCTAAGCACCACTACTTGGAATGCCTGATCATATATTGCACACATTGGAGTAATTCATGATTGAGGTTATCCCAACTCGTGACGCTTGGAAATAAGCCACACATTCAGCATACACTTTACACAAAACTTAAAACTGAACACTATCAATTTAAATTGCAATCACTTTATTAGAAACAGCAACTTATTAGTCACCACACTAACAAGCCAACAGGGACACATGTAGTCTGAAGGGATAAAATAACAACGTAACTACATATTTAGCATTATACAACATACGAGAGTAAAAGTGTATTGAAATGCACACACAGATCAAGATTTGAAGGTGTACTTAATTAGCCAGGACTTCGGTCTTGTTAATCCTCTTTAATACAGAGGTTAATTGTCTTGGTATCAGTGGGGTACTATGAGAAGGACGGGTTGTAAAAACAACTACTAAACGTCACGTAACTTCGGTCAGATAAGCATTTTTAAGGACACAGGAGAGAGAGTGATCTCTTCACCAAATCAGAGAAGTGGTGTATGGGAGAATACATGAGTTTTAATGCCAGTATGTAGGTTACCAGGTTACTGTCCACCAAACTACAAACACCGACTTTATGTGATTCGGCGACAGAATTAGAGCAGATCTAATTACCCTAGAACAAACCGTCATATCAGGGGAGAGGGGGGAATCCTGTCACCGCCTCACAGTTATAGATATTAATTAAAGGGCTGCAACTCCCGACCAAGGGATAGAAGTGAGTCACCCAAGGCCAGAGTAATCTAGAGCCTTCTCGAAGGACTGGTCATTGAGTCCATGGTTCCGTGGACACTGATGTGCCCGCCTATTGCGGGGTCCACGAGGAACTCGGACAGAGTTACCACCCGTGTCGGATTGGGACACGTGTGGACCGGCAGAGGACAGACGGACTTCAGAGAGACAACAGGGCCTGCCTTAGAGGGACTCAATAGATATCGATAGATATATATATATACATAGGCTAGATAGTTTGCTAGAATGTTTACAATAATTATGTGTGATGATGTTCACTATCTGTGATATGCATACAGCTCGGGATTATTAACCCACTGCGCCAACGCACTGTATATTGAAATACAATAAATGTTGAATAGTATATTTAACGGAGTTATTGTTGCCTGTGTGAACCCGAGCTCAGATACCTAGACATGAGCAAGACGATGACACGAGTATCTTCCCTGCAATTGAAAGCAAGGAGATGCCTCGGTGGCTGTCACAGGATTGGCGGTTTCCTTTACGTTTGTAAAGGTGGACTATTGACGCGTCCTTGAAATCTTGTGGCATGGTCTCGTTCACCCATATGTTTGTAAAGACTTGGTGAAGCTGCTCTGTTAGGACCGGCCCACCTGCCTTGTATATCGCTGCTGGGATGGAGTCAGGACCAGGTGCCTTGCCGTTGGAGAGTTGCTGGATGGCTTTGTTTACTTCCACTATGGTTGGCAGGTCATCAAGTGTCTCATTGGTGGGAACTTGTGGAAGGCAGTTGATGGTTTCATCATCAAAGAAGGAAGTTGCATTTAAGATTTTGCTGAAATGCTCTGCCCAGCATTGAAGGATTTCTTTCTTATCGGTGACCAATGTTCCCCCATCTGCACTGAGGAGGGGAACTATGCCTGGTGATGTAGGACCATAGACCGCTTTCAATGAGTCGTAGAAGTTTTTCATATCATGTCTGTCAGCAAAGCCTTGAATTTCATCAGCTTTGCTGCTCAGCCAGGAGTCCCGCATGTACCTACGTTTATGCTGCACTACTCTCTGAATGTTCTTGAAAGCATCTTTTTTTTTTTATGTTGACTATGGGTCATTCAGATGTGCCTTGAGGAGAAGATGTTTCTCGGCCAGAAATTGGTTGATGGGGTACATTCTCATGTAGGAACGAACGAACGAACGAACGAACAAACTTTATTTTAAAAGGGTAACAATGGGGCAAGCAGGCCCGTCTTACATTCGGCCATTTCAATCACCCATCTTTCATTCATCAAATGTGCATGTTACATTTACATAGGGGAAAAAACATTGTCAAATGGATTTTGTAAGCATAAACAATGCATATTACGCATGATACATTCACATGAGAAAGCCAAAAAATAAACATTATCAAATGAAAGTTGTAAACATAAACAGTGCATATTGCAATGTTGTGAGACACATCCCCCATCCACCCTCATATCCCTCAGCCAACAACACATCCCCCACCCACCCACACATACCTCCACGCACTCACACAGAACCAGGCGAACATACATGCCGCCAAACACCCACTGATCCCCCACCCACACACATTTCCCCAAGAAGAAGAAGAAGAAGAAGTAGAAGAAGAAGAAGAAGAAGAAGAAGAAGAAGAAGAAGAAGAAGAAGAAGAAGAAGAAGAAGAAGAAGGAGGAGGAGGAGGAGGAAGAGGAGAAGAAGAAGAAGAAGAAGAAGAAGAAGAAGAAGAAGAAGAAGAAGAAGAAGAAGAAGAAGAAGAAGAAGAAGAAGAAGAAGAAGAAGAAGAAGAAGAAGAAGAAGAAGAAGAAACCACACACACATACCCCCGCCAAACCACACATCCCGCACCTATCCACACACATATCCCGCACTCTCACAATTTTCCCCACCCACCCACACACACATTGGCCAACTTACACCCACTCACCCACCCAATATTCGCCACCTCTCAACTACACATCCCCACCTATACACACATCCCCACCCATAAACACATCTCCCCACCTGCCCACACATATCCCCCACCCATAACACAAAAACACACACCTCCCACCCACACCCACCCCGACACCCACATATACCCCACCCACACACATCCGCCGCTCACACACATCTTCTCACAACTACACACCACCTCCTCCCACCCATACACTCATCTCTCACACACATCCACCCACTCCCGTACTCATTCATCAACCACTCACACCCACACATCACCCACGCGCCCATCAACACATGCATATATCTACCCCACCCACTCACACATCCCCCACCTACAAACATCCTCACCACCCACACATACACCCTCCACCCACTCACATTTACCCCATCCACACTCACACACTCCCACCCACACAGACATATCCCATTCACAGACACTCCCACACTCATCCCCCACACCCATTACACACCCATCCCCCAACCCACACAATCTCCTACACACCCATTCACCCACCCAAACACACACTACATACCCAAACCCCCTCCCAACCCACCAACACCCACATACTTCCAACTATCCTCTCAAATATCCCCCCCCCCACACACACACACATCCCTCACACACACATACATACACCACCGACTACACATCCCTTCACACATCCACACACCACCCATTAACCAATACACATCCCCCACACACAACCCCTCTACACATACATTCCCCACACCCCCAAACACACATATATCCCTCACATACACACCAATACACACATCCTCACATCTAGACACATACATGATGCCTCACATGATCACAGGATGTTGTAGTAGCATCTGTCAAAACCTCCATTCTCATGAAGGATGTTGTAGTAGCATCTGTTCCAACCTCCATTTTCACGTTGGATGTTACAGTAGCATCTGTTCCAACCTTTGTTCTTGTGTAGGATGGTGTAGTAGCATCTGTTCAAACCTCCATTCTCATGCAGGATGTTGTAGTAGCATCTGTTACAACCTCTGTTCTTGTGTAGGATGTTTTAGTAGCATCTGTTCCAACCTCCACTCTCATGCAGGATGTTGTAGTAGCATCTGTCCCAACCTCCATTCTCATGCAGGATGTTGTAGTATCTGTATCAACCCCCATTCTAATGCAGGATGGTGTAGTATCTGTACCAACCACCATTCTAATGCAGGATGTTGTAGTATCTGTCTTAACCTCCATTCTCATGCAGGATGTTGTAGAGCATCTGTCCCAAGACAACCCTCATTCTCATGCAGGATGTTGTAGTAGCATCTGTCCCAACCTCCATTCTCATGCAGGATGTTGTAGTATCTGTACCAACCCCCATTCTAATGCAGGATGGTGTAGTATCTGTACCAACCACCATTCTAATGCAGGATGTTGTAGTATCTGTCTCAACCTCAATTCTCATGTAGGATGTTGTTGTAGCATCTGTTCCAACCTCCATTCTCATGCAGGATGTTGTAGAAGCATCTGTCTCAACCTCCATTCTCATGTAGGATGTTGTAATAGCATCTGTTCCAACCTCTATTTTCATGTTGGATGTTACAGTAGCATCTGTTCCAACCTCTGTTCTTGTGTAGGATGGTGTAGTAGCATCTGTTCAAACCTCTATTCTCATGCAGGATGTTGTAGTAGCATCTGTTACAACCTCTGTTCTTGTGTAGGATGTGGTAGTAGCATATGTTCCAACCTCCATTCTCATGCAGGATGTTGTAGTAGCATCTGTCCCAACCTCCATTCTCATGCAGGATGTTGTAGTATCTGTATCAACCCCCATTCTAATGCATGATGGTGTAGTATCTGTACCAACCTCCATTCTAATGCAGGATGTTGTAGTATCTGTCTTAACCTCCATTCTCATGCAGGATGTTGTAGAGCATCTGTCCCAAGACAACCCTCATTCTCATGCAGGCTGTTGTAGTAGCATATGTCCCAACCTCCATTCTCATGCAGGATGTTGTAGTAGCATCTGTCCTAACCTCCATTCTCATGCAGGATGTTGTAGTATCTGTACCAACCCCCATTCTAATGCAGGATGTTGTAGTAGCTGTCTCAACCTCCATTCTCATGCAGGATGTTGTAGAGCATCTGTCCCAAGACAACCCTCATTCTCATTCAGGATGTTGTAGTAGCGTCTGTTCCAACCTCCATTCTCATGTAGCATGTTGTATTAGCATTTGATCCAACCTTCATTCTAATACAGGATGTTGTATTAGCATATGTACCAACCTCCATTCTCATGCAGGATGGTGTAGTAGCATCTGTCCCAGCCTCCATTTCAGGCAGGATGTTTTAGTAGCATCTGTCCCAACCTCCATTCTCATGCAGGATGTTGTAGCAGCATCTGTCCCAACCTCCATTCTCATGCAGGATGTTGTAGAATATGTAACAACCTCCATTCTAATGCAGGATGTTGTAGTATCTGTATCAACCTCCATTCTAATGCAGGATGTTGTAGTATCTGTATCAACCTCCATTCTCATGCAGGATGTTGTTGTAGCGTCTGCTCCAACCTCCATTCTCTTGCAGCATGTTGTATTAGCATTTGATCCAACCTTCATTCTAATACAGGATGTTGTATTAGCATATGTCCCAACCTCAATTCTTATGCAGGATGTTGTAGTAGCATCTATCCCAACCTCCATTCTCATGCAGGATGTTTTAGTAGCATCTGTCCAAACCTCCATTCTCATGCAGGATGTTTTAGTAGTATCGGTACCAACCTCCATTCTCATGCGGGATGTTGTAGAGCATCTGTCCCAAGACAACCCTTATTCTTATGCAGGATGTTGTAATAGCGTCTGTTCCAACCTCCATTCTCATGCAGGATCTTGTAGTAACATTTGTTCCAACCTCTGTTCTTATGCAGAATGTTGTAGTAGCATCTGTTCCAACCTCCATTCTCATGCAGGATGTTGTAGTAGCATCTGTTCCAACTTCCATTCTTATGCAGGCTGTTGTAGTTGCTTTTGTTCCAACCTCCATTTTTATGCAGGATGCTGTAGTAGCATCTGCCAAGCTCGCCATTTGTAAACAACATCCATTTGTCTTTGTAGTGAAACCCTACCCACTCATTTTACCTCTGGCCACAGGCCAATCAATAAATACAACCTCATCTCCTGGGCGTGAGTTATCCACTATCAGCTGTGACATGGACACTTCTGCCCATTCCAGGCACCCTCGTCCCAATGTAACTGTAACTCTGGAACTAATTTGGAATCACCACCAGCTGGAAGTACTACTTAATGAATGTGCCAATCAGTTTTTAAGTGATTAAACATTTCTATAGCAACGTATACAATCTAAAACAGTGTGACAAGTTTGTAAACAGTACAACTAATATTACCCAAAACCACTTCCATTTCAGTACGTAATACCTTAATCTACTTTCACTGTATAAAAAACTAATCTAGCATAACGTGATATGTTTGTAAAGAGGACGACACATCTAGATGATCAAGTTTCGCTGTTTGTGTTTTCCTTTCTTTTTGTCTGATTGCTTAGAATTCAAGCATTATCCTTACACGTGCTAATAACTCTATTGCACCGGACTGATTTTAGCGTGTGGATTAGCTTTCCCTATTACCAGTATACCTTGCTATCAGGCGAAATCGTTCCTACTTCTGAGGCACTTGTAATTTACGTCCCCAGGTCAAGAACGAGACGTCAACATTTTAGCTCAACTGACCGGTGTAGGGTTTGAACGCGCTACCCCGGCATCAGCACACCGGAGTTTAAGAAGTTTAAGAGCTAGCTGTCTCATTCATTCGGCCGTACTGTCCTCATCTGGCTCTACGTATAACCAATATAGCATTATGTGACAAGTTTGTAATGAAAATGATCTATCTACAACATTAATGATCACTATATGTAAGACAAAGTCAGCATAATGTGACAAGCTTGTAATGACAATAACAGATCTAGAACACTAATGATCACTATATGCAAGAAAAATGAGCATAATGTGACAAGTTTGTAATGACAACGTCAGATCTAGAACACTAGTAGGCCTCTTTCAGTCCTGAAGGACTATAGAGTTGTGCCGCTTGGGAGGTGCCTGGCAGCACCGTTGGTGACTGTATAGTCAATGCGAGAGTGACAACCCCCGTCACAGTTTCCGCATCTGTAAGACGAGGCAAGTCCCGCAGTAAGTGACTGCGCTTTGAGCCTGTGCCGCCTATCCTCAGTTTGATGGATCATATTGCGCTCAAAGAGCACCATTCCGATTCGTATATCTCTTCTCCAGGAGCATCTGTCTCTTGCAACTCTCTCCCACGTGTCTGGATCTATTCCAATGGTTTTCATATCTTGTTTACACACATCCCTATATCGCATTTGGGGTCTTCTGGTTGGCCTCTTTCCTGTGACTAGTTCTCCGTAAAGGAGATCTTTGGGAATACGTTCGTCCTCCATTCGAGATACGTGGCCCAACCACCGGAGGCGTCTCTGCTTGAGGAGGGTGTGCACTGTGGTAATATCTGCTCTTTTAAGAAACCTGTTTGTTTGTTATGTGGTCTTTCCATGTTATGCCCAGAATACGTCTCAGACATCTTATGTGGAAGGAATTCAACTTCCTGTCCTGTCTTGAGTACAGGGTCCAGGATTCAGACCCATAGAGTAGTGTGCTAACAACACAAGCTTTATATACTTGAGCTTTTGTACGCTCTGTTAGTCTATTATTCTCCCAAACTCTTTTAGCTAGCCTGGAAAATGTTGTGGCTGCCTTTCCAATGCGTCTCTAATGAAAGATTATCTGATATTGTCGACCCCAAATACACAATTTCGTAGACGACCTTCAATTCGTAATAAGAAATTTTGATTGACGAAGGCGCACCAGCATCTTGTTCCATCACTTGTGTTTTATTTAGGCTAATGGTGAGCTCAAAGTCTTTGCAGGCGGCAGCAAAACGATCTATGAGCCTTTGGAGATCTTCTGCTGTATGAGTAGTCAGTGCTGCATCATCTGTAAAAAGTAGTTCTCTTACGCATCTTGATCTTATTTTGGTCTTTGCCTTGAGTCTTGATAGGTTAAAATGTTTGCCATCAGATCTTGTGTTGAGGTATATGCCTTCAGTGGCAGTCCCAAATGCCTGCCTTAAAAGAACGGCGAAGAAGATACTAAAGAGTGTAGGAGCAAGCACGCATCCCTGCTTTACACCGCTGCTGATGCTGAATGACTGGGATGTTGAGCCGTCAAATAAAATGGTCCCCTGCATGTTTTCGTGGAATGATTTCACGAGACTAAGAAGGGTGGGTGGACATCCAACCTTTCCAAGGACCTTAAAAAGGCCGCTTCTGCTCACGAGGTCAAATGCCTTTGTGAGGTCGATGAAGGCAATATATAATGGCTTCCTCTGTTCTCTGCACTTCTCTTGGAGCTGCCGGAGTGAGAAAATCATATCGATGGTGGACCTGTTGGGTCTAAATCCGCACTGCGATTCGAGGTAGATTCTTTCAGCAAGAATGTGTAATCTTTTAAGGATTACTCTGGCAAAAATCTTGCCTGTAATGCTGAGTAGGGAAATGCCGCGATAGTTGTTGCAGTCGCTTCTGTCGCATTGTTTTTATAAAGGGTAACGATGTTTTTTTTAGTTAAGATTTTGCCATCAGTAGCTGGATGACGGTCTGGTGTCACCTGTGGCTCATGACTGTCCCTACCGGACGAGGATGCCCTAAGACAGCCATTAACGTCCTTCACTAACTTTGATTTATGTTTTGCCATGAAGTCTTGGGAAGATAATGTGGTGGTTTCCCCTTGCCTTCCACATTCACATGGTGGTCTTTTTACCTCTGCTTTTGACAGCCATTTCCGACTGCAAGGACAAGTGAGTGCCCTGCTCTGCTCAGCTGCAGAGTTGTCCACATATTCCGGTGGATACTCGGTCGATGTTTGCGTCTTTCATATCTTGTGGTATTGATTTTTCTTTCCAGCAGAGCTGAAATATTGCATACAGTTCTGGGATGATTGTTTCTTTGCTACATTTTAAAATTTCAGGTGGAATACTATCTTTTCCAGGTGCCTTGCCGGATTTGAGAGAGTCTAGTGCTTCGCTGATTTCTGTGAGGCAAGGTTCGTTATCCAGGGCATGCATGGCGGACTGTTGATCAATGGCTTCCAGAGCTTCTTCGCTGATAGTGTTATCCACTGAGTATAGCGCTGAGTAGTGTTCTACCCAGCGATCCAATTGCTTCGCTCGATCTTTTATGATTACCCCCTCAGTTGATCGTAAAGGGGCCATCTTATTTTTTGATGGTCCGACAGCTTGCTTGATGCCCTCGTACAATCCTCTTATATGTCCAGTGTCTGCACAAGTTTGAATTTGAGCAGAGAGCTGTTCGCACATCTTCTTGCCATCTGTTGAACTCTATTTCTGGCCGTTCTCAATGCCTGCAGTGTTTTCTTTGAAGGTGATGTTTTATACATTGAGAATGCATGTCTCTTTATCTCCAGGACTGGGAGCATCTCTTCAGAGTGTGCTTCAAACCAGTCGGTTGACTTAGTTTGCTTCTTGCCAAATGTTGATAGTGCTGTATTGTAGATGGTGTCGCGAAAATGACTCCATCTCTCAGTGGAATCTCCGTCTGTGGGGCCGGGCAGAGTATCCGCTAGAGCCTGCATGAATTTGTTGACCTTCTCTTTATTTTGGGTGCCACTGGTGTCAATGCGTGGTCTTCCTTTTGTTCGGCTTCTGTAGATTCTCTTGGGCTTTATCTTCACCTTGCTGGAGACGAGTGAATGGTCGGTGTCGCAGTCAGCACCATGATAGCTGCGAGTCAGCCGTACATTGCGGAGGTTGCTGCGTTTAGTGAGCACCAGGTCGAGTTGGTGCCAGTTCTTTGATCTGGGATGCCTCCATGACACCTTGTGTTGAGGTTTCGTGTCAAAGAAGGTGTTGGTCACGCACAGATTATGGTGGCTGCAGAATTCCAAGAGACGTTGTCCATTGTTATTGATCTTCCCAACGCCAAACTGTCCTAGACATGAAGGCCAAGATTTGTGGTCGGAGCCAACCCGGCTTCCACATAATTCATCATTGAATCGTTAATATTGTCCATTATAGGCTTCCATGCGTCAGGAATGGGTCAATATAGCTCTTAAGAACTGTTTCCCCCATATCAATAGACAAAGATATACTTCATAGATATTTTTGTGTCGTGTTAAAATGCTTTAACTGGGGCGGTTCCACTTTTAACATCCATCTGCTGTTATTAAAGTATTGCAATTAAACACAATGCCTTATTTCACATTGGTTCCATACACACTGATCTTGCATTAGGGAAGAAACTGATTGTCTGTAATCACAGCTACTTCTGGTTTTCTGTTATTGACACAAAGGTCCTTTGCTGTGTCTTTCTGTTCTAATTATATCTATCGTTTCTTGTAACTGCGTTTCATTTTCAGCGACCAAAACCAGATCAGAGGCTTAACATGTTTATTGTATCTTGCATCCTAGAACTGTTTCCTGGCTTGCCCGGACAGAGATACCTTACACGGATTGATCTTCATCTGATGGGATACTGCCTTTGCTAGGAATAACCTTGCTGTTATCCTCATCATGTGCTATGCCGATATGCGTGGGCGGTCATGTTTCACCATCTCTTGCGATCTCCAGAGTCGTGAATTAGCTCCGTGCTCTTGTCTCACTATCTAAACCACTAGAAAAACACATCCATAAGGTAACATTACAGTATTTAGATCGTAACAAGCTTATAGTTGACAGTCAATCAGGATTTCGACCAAAATATTCTTGCCATACGGCCCTAACAAACATGATAGAAAATTGGCACCATAATATAAATAACAACAATCTATGTGGAGCTGTGTTTATCGATTTCAGAAAAGCATTTGATATGATAGACCATGCCATTTTAATTAAAAAACTAGAGACAATGAAAATTGGCCCTAATGTTGTGACGCTAATAACATCTTTTCTGTCAAACAGAAAGCAAGTAGTATCATACAATAAATCTCTGTCCCAAACCACTACCTTCAATACTGGGGTACCGCAAGGCTCTATTCTTGGCCCTCTATTATTCGCCATATATATTAATGATATACCTTTGCATCTGGCCTTAATACTCGGAGTGAGGGGGTCTTCACTCCCCGCTTTAAACAGAGACATTGACTTGTATAGTCATTTATTGATTCTTTTGGATAACAGTTGGTACTTAGCTTGTGAAGTAGTTTTTTCAAGTTAATTATTTGTTGTATGTTCTTTAATTCGTTTTGTTCCTTGTTTGCATTATATTCGTTGGTCTAATTAGTTATATCGTTATAATATTGTCATTTACTTATCGATTTGTATTACTGATATTTTGTAAGTTAATGTAATTGTGATTTTTTTAATGATCTTGTATGTTTGCTTAACTTTGACTAATTTACACTTTCTTCATGGATGAAATGTCTGAGAAGTGGCAACACTCGCTCAATAAGTCAGGAATACGCCTTGGACACTTAAACATTTGCAGCTTATTTAACAAGCTACCAGAGTTATCTTCTATTCTTAATCAAAATTTTCATTTATTCGGCCTTAGTGAAAGTAGGCTTAATGATAAAATTTCAGATGTGGACATCTCTATTAAAGGGTACACAGTTTTTTAGAAGGGATCCCTGTAGGAAACAAGAGACAGGCATAATAACATATGTTTCTAATTTACTAAATGCTCACCGTAGGCTAGACTTTGAAACTTGCGAACTAGAATGTATCTGGTTAGAGCTAAAACTTCAAAACCGCACACCCCTGATAATTGGCTACCTTTATCGAAATCCCAGTGCTGGACACGTCTGGTACGAAAACTTCACTACCATGATGGATGTGGTTTTCGCTTCTGGGAAGGAAATTATACTACTCGGAGACTTTAACATTGACACAAACAAATCCAACATAATATGGAGAAATATAATTGCATCATACAATTTCCAACAAATAGTATATCAAGCTACTAGAGTAACAAAGTCATCTTCAACAGTCATAGATCACATTTATGTAACTTGCTCAGACAACATCATAGAATGCACCGTACCCAATTGTGCAATGAGCGATCACTACCCAATATGCTGCACGTGGTCTAAAAAAAGAATTAAAACTCCTAAACATAAACACATAAGTGTAAAATATAGAAGTTACAAAAATTTCAACCAAAACGCATTTTTACAGGAGATGCTCAGTTCACCTCTAAACAATGTTTACCAGCTTCCTGACCCGGATGATGCTCTGAAATTCTGGATGAAAACCTTTATTGATGTCTTTGATAGACATTTGCCAGTCAAGGAAGTTCGAGTAAAACACCACGTCAAGCCACCTTGGATCACCCAGGAAATACTTGAAATTATGAGAGACAGAGATAAAGCAATAAAAAGCGGGATCTCGGTGCATACCGTACTCTTAGAAACAAAGTTCAATATAACATACGACGGGAAAAGAAAAATTACTTTAAGAACTTAGTAATGGATAAAACAAATAATAAGGATATATGGAAAGCAATTAACACCTTGACAAATAAGTATAACTTCCGAAATTCTTTACCATCAAATCATATTACATGCGACCAATTCAGTAATTTTTTTCAAACTGACATAGACAATTTTCAACTTTCTAAACAAGTCATATCGCCAAATTGACGGAGTGGCCATGGGGAGCCCACTTGGACCTATTCTAGCGGACATCTTCATGGCACACTTAGAAGAAAAGAGATCCTCAGAAATCGATAACTTGGCCTTTTACCGTCGTTACGTGGACGATATACTAATTATCACCACAGACGAGCTACAAGCAACGTCGTTCCAGGCCACAATGAACGAGACACATATAAACATCTCTTTATCTATGGAACACGAACACAACGAAGCGTTGCCGTTTCTAGATATCCTAATGAGACGTTGAGCAGATGGCACAATTCAAAGATCGGTGTACCGCAAAGAAACATGGACTGGCCAATACTTAAATTTTCAGAGCTTCGCACCTGTCCAGTACAAACGGGGCTTAGTACGGACCCTGTTTGACCGTGCTAGGAAGATATGCACCCAGGACACACTGACAGAGGAATTTAAAACTCTGAAGAATGCCTTAAACTTGAATGGGTACTCCACAGGATTTATAAAGCGCCACTGCCAACAGCCCAAACCGAAATCAGAAGTAACTACAGTCCCTAAACTCAAAGTATTCATCCAGCTAATCTTCCGAGGAGATGACGTAATGCAACGTCTGCGGGACCGGCTCACCACAGCAGTCGAGCGAACATTCTGTGCTGCAGCTCTAGTCATCAGGTACAGAAACACACCAATCCCAGTCCAAGCAGTAAAAGAACCTGTAGCTTTGTACGCCAAATCAAATTGTATTTACCAATTTACATGCAGATGCGAGGCCATCTACATAGGCAGAACTGAGCGACAGTTACATTGCAGGGTTTCGGAACATATCCCGAATTGGTTGGACAAGATACTACACACAGAAGATGGTAGCCTAGGCAGGCCGACACACCGGGAAAGTCTGGCTTCATCGGTCGGGAGACACGTGTTCGAGAGTGGGCACGTGGTTGAAAGAGACAGTGCCTTCCGTGTGTTGTTCAACACACAAAGTAGTCGATTGTTAAAGTTTGCTGAAGCTATTCTAATCAACCTTCGTAAGCCGTCCTTGTGTAAGTAGAAAGACATGTTAGTCAGTTTAAAATTACCGTGGTAGACAATCGACATTACTGTGCGAACATGTGTATATTTCAGTTTGAACGATTTATCTAATTAATTCACGTAAGTTGTGTGATTTCTGCAGTGTGTACCTGACGAGATGTAGCGAAATATGCCAGGTAATAAATCGTGCAATCTATTGTTTGTGTCTTCGTTATTCAAATGACATAGACAAGTTGAAGGCTTCAATACCTAATTCTCCTTGCAACTTATCTTTATTGTCATCGTTTTGCGAGAATAGATGCTCCCGCGATATTCTTTCCGACATACCGCTAATGACAATCACTGAAGTATTCACTTACCTCAGTAACCTAAAAAACACAACCTCATCTGGGTTAGATGGAATCAGCAACCGGATTCTCCGTTGTGCTGCGCCAGTGATCTGTACATCACTAACCTATGTATATAATCAGTGTCTAACCAAAGGCCACTTTCTATCAGCTCTCAAAATCGCTTAAGTGTACCCTCTTCTTAAATCTGGTTCATTGGACAATGGTCTCCCGAACAATTACAGACCCATTTCCTTACTATCATCACTATCTAAGCCACTAGAAAAACACATCCATAAAGTAACATTACAGTATTTAGTTCGCAACAAGCTTATTGTTGACAGCCAATCAGGATTTCGACCAAAATATTCTTGCCATACGGCCCTAACAAACATGATAGAAAATTGGCACCAGAATATAAACAACACCAGCCTATGTGGAACTGTGTTTATTGATTTCAAGAAAGCATTTGATATGATAGACCATGTTATTTTAATTTAAAAACTCGAGACAATGAAAAATGGCCTTAATGTAGTCACTCTAATATCATCTTTTCTATCAAACAGCAAGTAGTATCACATAATAAATCTCTGTCTCAAACCACTACCTTCAATATTGGAGTACCGCAAGGCTCTATTCTTGGCCCTCGATTATTTGCCATATATATTAACGATCTACCTTTGCATCTTTCGTCGTCCTGCGATCTATTTTCAGACTACTGTACAGTGTATACAAACGCTGAAAACTGTAATTTGTTGGAGTGGTTTTTGCAACAAGAATTAAACAATGTAGTTAGATGGAGCTATGCAAACCGTATGCAAAGTAACATCACTAAAACAAAAGCAATGTTATTAACAACCAGACAAAGACTTCAAACTCTAAGCTCACACACATCACTTCAACTTAGCATCGATAACATGCCAGTAAAAAGTGTAATTGAGCACAAAACATTAGGCCTAATCATTGATAGAAACCTAACCTTTAATTCCCATGTTCAAGCGCTCATTAAACAAACAGCGAAAAAAGTCTACCAACTCGCCAAGATTAAAAACTTCCTTGATGAGGACACAAGGAAACTATTCTATACTTCTCATATACAGACACACTTTGACTACTGCTCTACAATCTGGGACGGCTGTTCTAATTCAAACACCAAGAGACTTTACTCACTCCAGAAACGAGCCATGAGTCTAATTTATCGCAAACATTTATCTGACAATCCTAGCCTGTATAAACGCCTTCAGTTACTACCATTCCGCAAACGCCTGCTTTTCAATAAAGCTAAACTAATTCACAAAATCCTGCATCGGAATGCCCCAAATTACCTTTGGCCATTGTCTAAATATAATGCTAGACACATAAACGTTTAGAGCTTCCGGTTTCAAGATGGCGACGGACGGTCGTGTTGTTTTGTGTTCGTTAACATTTTCGCGTAGGGGATGGATTTATTCATCTCCTGCGTGTAATTGGTGTGCCAGGATGTAAAACCAGGAGTTTCTACTCAAGATCTGCGCGGGTGCTACGGAGTTCGTGCATCGAGCGAAGCCATCCTTGAGTGAATTTTCAGCAGCGTGTGTGGTTTTCTCAGTCTCTGTTTACGTTTTTTCAACATGGCGGAACAACGTGTGTTCTTCGAGCGGTCAGCAGTCAACATACCGATGCGGCGTGGTAGCCGCGCAGGGAGAAAGAAGCAAGGTAAGCGTGGTGGTTTGAGGCGTTTTAGACTCAAGTGTCACCGTCTAGGACTCAGGAATATCCGTATTCTATATTGGAACTGTGCCAGTGTAAAACAACGGGGCTCTATTTTAGAAACCCTAGTTTACAGGAACGACATTGTAGCACTCCAGGAGACGAGACTGGGCGATCAGCTACTCCAAATTGCCGGCTTCAAATGTTTCTACAACAGACGACATCTGGGAATGGCGATTCTCGTTCGCGACAGCATGGTGGCGTCAGAGCTAGACATGTCCAGTTGGGACAGTGACGATATACAAATACAGGCGTTGAGAGTTCATTCCAGTATACCATTCGTGTTGGTTAATGTTTATGCCCGCAATGCCAGTGTGGACGCCCAGAAGTGGCAGTGCTTAAGTGGCATATTAGGCCACGAGAGAAATGTTATTTTCTGTGGTGACTTCAACGCTAAAGGCAGATCATGGGGAAACACTTCCTCCAATACACAGGGGGAGGAGCTCGAGACTGCACTGGAAACCATCGACCTGGTTTGTATCAACAGTGGCGGTGTCACCAGGACAGCAAGCCGTCCGGGCGATGAGGACAGTGCTATTGATCTGGCGCTAGTTTCACCTTCACTCACTACAGTGTGTAGATGGGGTGTCCTAGGACACCATGGCAGCGACCACCACCCTTGCAGCATACTGGTGGAGAAAGGCAGAACCAGGCAGCACAAGCTAAAGGTAAAGACGTTCCAGTATGACAGTACAGGGCAAGATGTGGTGAGTAAAATAAGACGTGACAAGCGCAGAACGTTTCAGGGCAGGAAAAAAAGCTGGGAGCAGCCACCGTGGTGGAGTTTCGAGGTGGAGAAGGCTTGGGTGGATAAGCGTAGTGCTGTAAGGAGATGGCAAAATGCCAAGAAGAACAGAGCTGGTCATCCTAGTCCCTGCTTGCACTTAGAAAGAGAGATGCACACAAAAGTAAGCTATTTAAAAAAACTGGTCAAGGTTGTTAAAAGCGAAAAATGGGCAGAGGTGTGTCAAAGAGTAAGCACAGACAAGTCACTGAAATTGTTCTGGCGACTACATAAAAGCATGAGTGGTGTAGTCAAGAATAAGAGCATTTCTGACTTCCAAGGTGCTGACCTCATCTGGCAGAGGACTGACGAGGACAAGGGCAAAGCCCTCTTTGAACGCTACCTTGAGCAGAGCAACCAGACAGACATGGGAGGCCGAAATCTGGCCAAGGAGGTCACCTCAGACAGATGCAAGGCCCAGAACACTTCGGATGAAGACACAGTGACAGTGAAAGAAATCAAGGCTGTGCTTCGACGATCAAAAAACAGTGCTCCAGGTCCTGATGGCATAAGATACGACGACATAAATAGGTGTACCGACAATGAGCTAGAGAAACTAGCAGACATGTACAACAACAGTATAGGGAGTGCTAGCATCAAGGAGGAATGGTTACACAGCTATCTGATTCCCTTGCCGAAGCCTGACAAAGACCACAAAAAAATTCAGGGATATCGAATTATAACCATGCAGAATACAATAGGCAAGCTGCTGGAGAAGGTAATTGCCAGGAAAATATCAAGCCAACTAGAGAGGCAAGGTGTTTTCCCACCTACCCTGGGTGGGTACCGTCCAAAAAGAGAAACCTGGACCAATGCAGCAGTCTTTGCCCAGGATGTCTATGAAGGTTTCCACTCAGGCACTGAAACCGTTGCTGCAGCGATTGATCTTGAGGACGCATACAACAGAGTACCACTGGATTTTTTAATGTTTCAGCTTCTCGAACTAAACGTAAGTCCATTCCTCCTTAGTTGGATCGCTGCTGCCCTCTTCCAACGGAAAGTAGTTTTTAGATGTGGCAGTTGGACTTCGGAACCAGCAACAATATATCCTGGCCTACCACAGGGATCACCATCGTCTCCGGTACTGTTCAACGCCTACACAGTGAGAATCACCAGTGAGCAGATCACTGGACCTGGCAGGACATTGTCATATGCCGATGATGTTTTAGTGTATCGTCAGGGTAAGGATAGAGAGGAGGTTGCTGTGGAACTACAAACCGAACTCAATCGCATAAGTACTTGGTGTGATGAAGCTGGGGCAATGGTCAACCCAACAAAGGCAACAGTGACTTGGTTCTCGTTGAATAATCATATTGTCAACACTCCAACACCAACTGTAATGCTGTGTTCAGAGGACGGTGGAAAGAACGCAGGCAATGAATTACCTGGGGATACGGTTTGATCGAAGCCTTGCTTATAATGTGCACATAGACCAGGTGATAACAAAGGCCAAGCGGGGTTTGGCAGCGATGCGGGTGATGGCGGCAGCAAACTGTGAGCAGCGCCATCTATGTCTTCTGTACGAGGGGCTGGTCATGTCTGTTTTGGAGTATGCAATGGCAATCCTGACTCTCAGCCATAAGCAGATAGAAAGGACGGAAAGGATACAGAATGAAGCTATGCGCATTATTCTTGGATGTACAAGAGATACAGGATGCAGAGCGATGCGCTACCTTCTTGATTTTTCAACCATTGAAGAGAGAATACGAGGTTGCAGGGCACGCGCCTACCTCAGAATTAACGCAAACACACAACATCCACTGCATAGTGAAATTAGGAAGGTGAAGGGCAGCAGGTTAAAAAGAGGACGGTCGTGGATGGGTCAAGCCGAAGACATTCTTCAACAGGTGTGTTCACTTGAGGACTTAGAACCTGGCGAGGAGTGAGTGCAAGTGCCAACAGACTTCTGCACATCCTTTTCAGTTTGCATCCAACTAGATAGAAAATGCAGACAAGAAAATCCGGCTGCTGTTGAGGCTGAAGTACAAGCGTTGATTTTCGAGAATTCGCTAGACGGTGACGCGGTCATCTACACAGATGGGTCGGTCGTCCGACATGTGAGAAGCTCATGGGCCTTTACAGCTCGGGCCGGAGGGAGAATTGTGAAGGAGGACTCTGGTGCTTTCACTGAAACCACAAGTAGCCTGACCATGGAAGTCATGGCAGTAAGTAAAGCAATAACATGGCTCGAGACACAGACATTCACTAGGGCTTGTTTCCTTAGCGACTCAATGAACATGATCAAGAGGATAGAGGAGGGGTCGATCCGAAGAGAATGGTTGCTGCCTCTGGAGTGGTCTCGACTGGCAAAGATTAATTTTATCTTCGTGCCAGGGCATGCGGGAGTACAAGGAAATGAGCGGGTTGACAAGCTCGCAGGTAAGGCTACTGTGGAGGGCGGACGCGCCATGGACCAGGCTGACATTCTGAATGCTCTACGAGAAGTAAGACTTTTGCGAGAACCAAGTGATGACTGTGAATCTACAACAATGGCCAGACTGCGAGAGCAGCAAATTAAAAGAGGGGTGGCCAAACAAGAACACTACGCAGGAAGCCAAAGAAGATTGATAAACCAACACAGAACTGGCGTCGTTAGCCGCTACACGTTGCGGGATTTGCTGAGGAGGGGATCCGAGCACTTATGGACTGAATGGTTCGATGTGTAATGAGGATGATCTGTCGACTAACTAACTAACTAACTATATACTACACATTCCGAAGCCTAGGATTGACTTATACAAAACAAGCTTAACGTACTCTGCAGCTCACCTGTCGAACAATCTTCCACAAGAAATCAAAGACATCACCAATCCCTATTCATATAATCGTAAATTATTCGAACAATATCTCAATACGGATTACCTTCCCCCTTAATAATTGAGATAATAATAATAATAATAACAAAACCCTAGTATAACAGCCAATCCCCTTTTTGTAGGCCAGTATATTCCACATGGCTATTAACAAGTGTCAGACCATTATCTAATATTACTGTGTCGTGTAGTTTTGATGTTTGCATTTTGCCCATGCCTTTATAATGCATATCTTTTATATTGTTGTTGTTCTTTGTTAGCCTTGAATGATGTGTGAATGAAATAATCTATGAAAGAGAGTGATAGAAGGGCAGAATGTTAGACGGGCCTGTGTGCCCAATTCTTAACCCTTTGAAAATAAAGTTTGTTCGTTCGTTCGTTCGTTCTTTCGTCGTCCTGCGATCTATTTGCAGACGACTGTACAGTGTATACAAACGCTGAAAGCAGTAATTTGCTGGAGTCGTCTTTGCAACAAGAATTAAATAATCTAGTTAGGTGGAGCTATGCGAACCGTATGAAAATTAACATCGCTAAAACAAAATCTATGTTATTAACAACCAGACAAAGACTTCAGACTCTTAATTCACACAGATCACTTCAACTTCACATCGATAACATGCCAGTAGAAAGTGTAATTGAGCACAAAACATTAGGCCTCATCATTGATAGAAACCTAACCTTTAATCCTCACGTTCAAGCGCTCACTAAACAAACAGCGAAAAAAGTCTACCAACTCGCCAAAATTAAAAATTTCCTTGATGAGGTCACAAGGAAAATATTCTATGCGTCTCACATACAGACACATTTTGACTACTGCTCTACAATCTGGGACGGTTGTTCCAATTCAAGCACCAAGCGACTTTACTCACTCCAGAAACGGGCCATGAGATTAATTTATAGCAAACATTTAACTGAAAATCCTAGCCTGCATAAACGCCTTCAGTTACTATCACTCCGCAAACGTCTGCTTTTCAATAAGGCCAAACTAATTCACAAAATCCTACATCGGAATGCCCTAAACTACCTTTGGCCATTGTTTGAATATAATGCTAGACACAGTAAACGATTAAATATATTACACCTTCCGAAGCCTAGGATAGACTTATACAAAACAAGCTTAACGTACTCTGCAGCTCAGCTGTGGAACAATCTTCCACATGAAATAAAAGACATCATCAATCCCTATACATATAATCGTAAATTATTTGAACACTATCTCAGTACGGAGTATCTTCCCCCTTAATAATAGAAGTAATAATATAATAACACCCTAGTATAACAGCCAGTCCCCTTTTGGTAGGCCAGTATATTCCACATAGCTAATAAGTGCCACACCAGGTATTACTATTTGTCAAAGACTCAGGGAAGACCACCCTGAATGAGTGGTCTACCTCAAGTAGATTAGAGGTAACCCAGTGCCCCTACATGAGGGCAGGGTAGGTGTAGGGAGTAGATAGGAAGGGGAACTATCAAACAGTTCTCTCATGAGACACGGAGGTGTCAACCAGAGAGTAAGCACTCTTGTTACGGCATAATCACGCCAACGTGATAGACACGGAGAACTAGAATGAAACTCAAGAGAGGCCACTACTCTAAGCGTGCTGAATGATGCAGCACGCAAAAGCCGAAGTACGCACAAGGTCCCTCCGCGTACTGTGTAGTCAGCACGCGGAGAATAGTCAGACAGGGGACAGACTTCGTAGGGAACACATCGCTTAGCGTCGATGCGTATTTCTTTAGCCGAGTAGATAGATTTAGTAGTAGGGTTAGGAACGACTAGTGATAGGCAATTCTGTGTATTCATGTGTGATTCATTAGCGACTGTTTTGTGCATTTATGTAATGTAAAGAGCCAGTGGCAATAAAATATGTAATCAATTCCTCTCGTACGACTGACAAATCTTTTTGTGTGGTGCGAGAGAAGTTTATCCCGTAATGCCTGTAGCATCGCTTGATGACAAGCTAGGATAAAAGTGGTGTCAGAAGTGTAGCTTGGACAATTGTTCAAGCTAAAACACTCACCCACGGCTCTAAAATAGTATTACTGTCAGTTAATCACAGGGTTTAATTTATGTTAGTGAACAATGGCGTGTGCAGACTAGAACAAATTGCGAGCTGTGCCCATCGTGACCGATTAACGTTTATTTATGCTTATTAAAATGTTTTGTGCTTTATGAACATGTTTTCTTCTGATTTGTAAGTAGTATTATTATAGTTTTGTATCATTTATTTCTACAATTACTGATTTATTTATGAGTATTTGTCAAAAATGATTTACGGCGGAGCAATACACAAGAAATGAGCCGGCGACAATATCGATTTTTCCAATCTAAAAATAGCGCTGCGCCTATGACGTATCGCGACTGACAAACAGCTGCCCTACGCCATTTGCAATCAGCGACGGATTGTTTACAAATCGCCAAGCGGCTGCTCGCCTAAATCTTTGACTTATATTAAAGATTATTTGTTTATACAAGCTATTTATTGAATATATTTATTTATTTGAACATTATTATTACTTTTATATTTATTTCAAAGCATTTATTTAATTATTTGTATACCTTTTCTATTTGTTACCGTCACGATGGCACTACTTACGCTATGCAAATAAGACTCGGTCTGCACAGCACTTCCATAAATTAAACAGCAATAGTTAGGGAAGGCAGAAGACATTAGAACGAAGACAGGACATTGACATTTACTATTAATTATACCACATTGTGTTGTCCGGGGGCATGTGATTGTACAAAATTGTCTAAAGTCATATGTCGTTTGCAAATGGTTAATTGTTGATGCTCTTGTAAACCAGATGTAACAAGAGCTGTTTATGAGAATAACTCAAGCTGTTTGTCGAAGTGCCGAACGATTGGACCTGAGGTGCCAAACGATTGTACCTGATTTTCTGGAATGTTAAGATGAGTATACCCAAATTATTTTGAATGCAATATGATTAATAATGCATCTCTTTTTCAGGGTGTAATCTATTAGTATATTTTTGTGATCTATTTTTCAGGGTGTAATCTAAGAGTATATTTCTTATACACAGGGATTTAAAAACTTAACATATCTAATATACCTGAATAAATATTTAAGTGCCTATCAACTCTAGCTAATTACCCAACAACATGGCAACTTTAGCTGATTTCATAAAAGCAGGCAAGGAATTAGAATACACAGGAAAGGAATTAGAGCAATATGCTGATCAAAATTTAAGGAAGCAAAAGATGCTGAGAGAAATGAACGTGCACGAGAAAGACAACACCAAAAGGAGATTGTAGAACTAGGTGAGATAACAAAACAAAAGGAGTTAGAACATGATAAGGAGATTAAGCAAAAACATTTAGATCAGGAAAGAGAATTAAAACAAAAACAATTAGATCAGGAAAGAGAATTAAAGCAAAAACAATTAGATCAGGAGAAAGAATTAAAACAAAGAGAGATAGATGAAATGGCAAGAGTGAAAGAAAAACAAATACAGGTTGAATCAGAGACACAGTTAAAGATGAAAGGTATAGAAGTAGATTCACACTTAGAGATCTCCGCTACAAAACTTAAGAGTCAGCAAGAAGAGAATAAACTTAATAAATACAAACATATTATTAAGCCATTTTGTAAAGAAGATTCCATATCAGCTTGGACAGAAAATGTCGAATATCAGCTGAAATACCACCAAGTACCAATCGATATGTGGGCCATGATTTACATGAAGAACCTCAGTGGGGAGCCCCTTAAAGTTATAGAATAAATACCAACTGATCTTAGATCTAACTATCAGTACATCCACAATAGGATAATGCAACATTTCTTACTTGATGCCCCTGGGTATCAAGTGCAATTTTCTAACTTAAAACCAAAACCAATTGAGACTTTCATCGATTATGTCTCGAATGTCCAAAGCTTGCTAAATAGATGGCTTAGTGCAGCAAAATTAGGAAAGGACTTTGAAAACCTTAAAAATTTAATAGCCATGGATAAAGTCATATCCACAATACCATCTCCTTTCGCTAAATTCCTTCAGCAGTCAGACATCGAAACCATAGAACAATTTGAGAAGAAAGGCTCTGCATATTTTTCCTCAAATAGGGATATTTTTAAAACATCAAATATCGACTCTGAAATAGTCTCTTTTGTTAAGGACCAACCTAAAAGCTATCGTAGCAATAAAAAAACCATTTCAGAGAGTCGACAAGAAAGATCAAAAATTGCCTAAATGTGTGTATTGCCACCTTTTTCATGATACTTACGCTATGTGTGATAAATCACCAAACTATCCGACACATCTTGAGATGGTCATTAAGAAACAACAAAACAAGAGAACTGCATACAGGCGTGCAGTCAAATGCTTCTTCTGTTCTAGCTACGGGCATTATTCCAATAAGTGCCTGGGGCGCCAAAGAATGAAGGCCAACAGTGCAATGTTAATTGATACATCTTCTGATAGTGGTAGTGAGACTGAGTGTGAGGTCGAGAATGAATTACCTTTTAACCAATCTGAAGATGTTTGTTGTGTAAACGATATATTAAGCTTTGACAGTTGTGAGCGATGTCACCAATTTCATACAGACGGAAAATTAGAATGTGGACATACAGTACCATTCTCCACTGAGAGTGTAAATGCAGCATTAGCCTCCAGAGGCAATTTGGTGTTCCACAATGCATTGGTCAACGAAATACCATGCCAATGTTTGCTGGACAGTGGGAGCACTCTTATCGGTCTTAGAAAGGAACTGGTGAATCCAAATGATTATACAGGTGACTCAGTCAAATGACGAACCTTTTCGGGTAATATTGAAATTTACCCTTTGGCACGAGCCCGTATTAACACTCCTTTCCTTTCTGGTACCTTTACATGTGCGATTTTAGATAACCCTTGTACTGATTTAATTTTGGGATGCTTACCCCAATTGAAACATTGCACTAACGAAGAAATAGCTGCATGGGAAAAATTAAATGCAGCTAATGCAACAACCAGAGCAGATACTATTAAACACCAAGACACACTACAGGAGGAAAGACTACTGTTGCTATCACCAACCAGCACGGATGATACCACCAGACAAAAGTTCATAGACCAGCAAAAAGCTGATCCGAGTGTGTCTCCATATCTGAAACTATTGAAAGAAAAAGCCAAAGTAACAAAAAACGCATCATGGTTCTTTAGACTTAATAATGGTATTCTTACTCGGTATTATACAACTGGTAACCATGAGATTCAGCAAACGGTGTTACCTGTACAACACCGCCAAACTGTGCTAAAGATTGCACACGAGTCACCGTTTGCTGGTCACCTTGCATACGACAAAACCAGGGCCAGAATTCAGGCTCATTTTTATTGGCCAGGTTTTTGTAATGACATAAAAGTATTTTGTCGTTCATGTAATGTCTGTCAACAACTAGTACGTAAGGGTAAACATCCTACAGCTGAAGTGCAACCTTCAACACTGGCCTCTAGGCCATTTGAAAGTGTGGCGGTAGATATTGTTGGACCCCTGAACCAGGTGTCCAGCAAAGGAAATCGCTTCATCTTAACGATGGTAGACCTATGTTCAAGGTGGGTTGAGGCAGTAGCTTTGAAATACATCACCTCCAAAGACGTAGATAGGAAGGGGAGTAGATAGGAAGGGGAACTATCAAACAGTTCTCTCATGAGACACGGAGGTGTCAACCAGAGAGTAAGCACTCTGGTTACGGCATAATCACGCCAACGTGATAGACACGGAGAACTAGAATGAAACTCAAGAGAGGCCACTACTCTAAGCGTGCTGAATGATGCAGCACGCAAAAGTCGAAGTACGCACAAGGTCCCTCCGCGTACTGTGTAGTCAGCACGCGGAGAATAGTCAGACAGGGGACAGACTTCGTAGGGAACACATCGCTTAGCGTCGATGCGTATTTCTTTAGCCGAGTAGATAGATTTAGTAGTAGGGTTAGGAACGACTAGTGATAGGCAATTCTGTGTATTCATGTGTGATTCATTAGCGACTGTTTTGTGCATTTATGTAATGTAAAGAGCCAGTGGCAATAAAATGTGTAATCAATTCCTCTCGTACGACTGACAAATCTTTTTGTGTGGTGCGAGAGAAGTTTATCCCGTAATGCCTGTAGCATCGCTTGATGACACTATTACTGAGTCGTGTAGTGTTTATTTTTAATTTTTCCACATGCCTTTATAATGGATATCTTTTATATTGTTGCTGTTTTGTTAGCCTTGAATGATGTGTGAATGGTATAATGTATGAAAGAGAGTGATAAAAGGGCAGAATGTTAGACGGGTCTGCGTGCCCAATTCTTAACCCTTTCAAAATAAAGTGTTGTTGTTGTTGTTGTTGTTGTTGTTGTTGTTGTTGTTGTTGTTGTTGTTGTTGTTGTTGTTGTTGTTGTTGTTGTTGTTGTTGTTGGTGGTGGTGGTGTCTCGACCATGTCATGTAGCCAAGTTGGTCACATATTTACTTATCTGCCTAACCCTTGTTCTTTTCCCAACAATCGTGCCAGTTGTCACAAGGCTCTCCAATTTATTTCTTCTCATAGCGTGCGCGCGCGCACACACACACGCACACAAACACACACACATTTCTTGTCAGTCTACGTCTAATTTCTCTTATCAGTTTATGATTTTTATTTGTTTCTTGTAGGACTTGTTCACTAGCTTTTCGGTCTGTTCATGGTATTCTTTACATTGTTCTCAGAATCCACATTTCCACTACCATTGGATGTTTTTCAGCTTGTCTAGTCGTCCACGTTTCACATCCATACAAAAGTACATGGTCTATGTAGCATTTCAACACTCTTTTCTTCGTTTCAATTGCCATGGATGAAATATCTCTTGTTCGTCATGTATAATATATATATATATATAATTACATCTTTTTTATTTGTCAGTATGGTTTTGATATTCCAAAAGGCTACCTTCCCAATGGAGATTATTGTTCTAATCGCTTCAAGGCATCTCCCATCAGATGTTATGACTGTTCAGAAATGATTGTACCGACTCACTTGTTTAAGAATATTCCCAATTACCCGTGGCGAGGGGGTTGCGGACGCAGTGCGTCATCTCCCATACCCGCGTGCGAGGCACGGCTGCGGGCGATTTGGCCGCAGACCGCCTAGCCTTGATTATTTACGAAATGGTATTGTTCAGAAAGCAATGGCAAAATACTGAACGTAAACTTGCCAAAATATCACAACAGCAAAATGCT
>JACEFZ010017546.1:0-23029 GCA_014155875.1 Cepaea nemoralis | reverse complement strand
TTTTGGGAAAAAAATGGAAAAACCCCAAAAAAAAATTTTTTTTCCAGCAAAAATGGACCCCAAATTTTTTTTAAAAACAACCAAAAAAAAGGGGGCAAAAACGATACCAAAAACCTAGAGAAACAACGAATATACTGTAATTCTTTTAGAAACCTGGTGGCATAGAAATTGGACACCACCTTTCCTTCCGCTAGACTTCTGGACACCTTTCGGAAAGGTAAAGGAACCTTTTAGCCCCACAAACAGCTCTAGATGAGCCTGTGGGATCTGAGCGCAGTTTTCTTTCACAGAAGAGAAGCTTTCAGGCTCACTTTTGTTCTTCTGCAGTTCGTGCTGTGCTAGTCGGTTGGTTTTTTGACTACGATTTATCTGCACTTGATCTGGCCAGGGCGCAGAGACGAGACGGTCTTCCAAACTGCAAACTTGGCCTAAAGGCACATAGTTGGACTAAGAGGCCTTTGAAAGGAAAGGTGAGCAAGAGCTTTTCGGACAAGACATTTTTTCTGGCAGAGCAGAGTTACTGCAGTGGCTAGCATTCTTGCCTATTGTCAGCATCCCCAATAAGCCCTTACAGAGTAAGGAGTTAACACTGGGTAGTAGAGAGACACCCAGACAGGGAGACACCGACTGCATTAATACCTCGCGGGGAGACACATTTGTATCAGCCCAGGGCAAAGAGTACGATGAGCGAGGGCTTTCCCCAAGAAATTGGGGTGCTGGTAACGTGAATGTCAGGTTACCAAACTCACCAGCCAGCGTGCTGGCCAGTCCAGGCACGCAATGTAGAAAACTGCACGGAGGGAAAAAAGGGCCCGTGCTGATCCACGCTATGTGTAGCGGGACAGATGACTGGGGACGGTAGAAGGTCGGACGTATCCTGACCAATACGATAGCTTTCTATGCCATAGGCAAACTTAGGGCTATATCATTAGATTGTGTAATGCTAGCATCACTATCATCACGTTGATATATTCATATTGTGTAACATGATGAAGCCTAATGCTTGTAGAGCCATTCACATGTCGGCTCTGAATAAATTGCATTCTTTCGCAAATGTCATGAATTGTTATTTCGTGCAGTGCGAAAGTAGCGGAGTCTTGAAAGCTGCAGCGCACAGGGCGCTGACAGGCTAGACCCCGAATTGGTGTCAGAAGTGGGTCCAATTCGGGGGCTAGCCTGTCAGCGACCTGGCGCTGCAGCTTTCAAGACTCGCTACTTTCGCACTGCACGAAATAACAATTCATGACATTTGCGAAAGGAATGCAATTTTTCAGAGCCGACATGTGAATGGCTCTACAAGCATTAGGCTTCATCATGGTTACACAATATAATATATCAACGTGATGATAGGTGATGCTAGCATTACACAATCTAAATGATATAGCCCTAAGTTTGCCTATGGCATAGAAAGCTATCGTATTGGGCAAGGATACGTCCGACCCCTCTACCGTCCCCAGCAGTCTGTCCCCTACACATAGCGTGGATCAGCACGGGCCCCTTTTTTCCCCCCGTGCAGTTGCTACTATTGCGTGCCTGGACTGGCCAGCACGCTGGCTGGGATTTGAGAACCTGACATATCACGTTACCAGCAACCCAAATTTCTTGGGGAAAGCCTCGCTCATCCGTACTCTTTGCCCCCTGGTCGATACAAAGTTTCTCCCTGCGAGGTATTAATAGCAGTCGGTGTCTTCCCTGTCTGGGTGTCTCTCTACTAGCCTAGTTTTAACTCCTTACTCTGTAAGGGTTATTGGGATGCTGACACCTATGACCTGTGGCATGAGTTCGAATTCACACTGAGATAGAGTTATAAAACTTGACCTGCGTTTCAAAAATAACTACCCAGCTTCAAATTGTTTTTTTTTTTTAAGCATATCCTTTACAGGACTTAGCTGTCAACACCAGCATCTTTCAGCTGTATGTTGATCTCTTGGCAAGATTACGCTCAGTAGTTTGCCAATGCTTTCTGAGCGGCCGGCTCAGTATCCCGCAAGTCACGAGCGGGGGTCGAACCGCCTCAGCTCTCGCTCCGCTACGAGACTCTGCGTGATAAACGGGATTACAGAGAGAAAGTATTGTAACTCCACAGCCAGAGAGACCGGCAGCTTCAAATTAGTCATAGGAAATGTTTTGTGAAGTAAAGGCGGTCGACCTGATATTGACCACTCATCGAGCCCCGATTGCTCTATAAATAATATGTGGCTGGCTCCAAACACTTGATACGTCTCAAGACGTCTAAAAGGGTTCTTTGATCTTTACCTTACCCTTCTCTGGGTTGTGCTCCTATGTGGATACTACTCGCTTGAGAAGCTTGCCTAATGCTACTTCACAATGGCATAGTGATTAAGTCGGTTACATCGTTCTTAGAAGGCTGTGGATTCTAATATGTTATTCGCTTAAGAGTGCTATTTGTTTTGGAGACCTATGGGTTCATCGTACGATCTACGAAGTTCGTACTCTTGCGAGGTTTGTGCTCAATGCAATGTTCGTATTCTTTTCAAAGTTCGTAATCTATAGAAAGATTGTGCTCTATTCAAAGTTCGTGTTCTATACAAAGCCCATGCTCTATACAAAGCACGTGTTCTATATAAAGCTCGTGCTCTATACAAAGTTCGTGCTCTATACAAAGTTCGTGCTCTATATTAAGTTCGTGTTCTATACAAAGCTCGTGCTCTGTATAAAGCTCGTGCTCTATACAAAGTTCGTGCTTTGTAGAAAGCTCGTGCTCTATACAAAGTTTGTGATCTAGACAAAGTTCGTGCTCTATACAAAGTTTGTGTTCTATAAAAAGCTCGTGCTCTACAAGTTCGTACTGTATAGAAAACACGTTCTCTATAGAAAGCTCGTGCTGTATACAAAGTTCGTCATCTAGGCAAAGTACGTACTCCAAGCAAATATAGTGATCTATGAAAAGTTCGTGCTCTAGGCAGATTTCGTGCGCTAGGCAAAGCTTTCGGAAGTCAACTAGCACGCTCTACAACGAGAGTCTAAGCTAATGAAGTCCATAAATAATCACGCAGCTTTGCGCTCACAGAAGTAGACTAAAGAACAAAACACATTTATTTATTAGGGCTGCGGAAGTTAACGATTAATTAATCGTTAATTTTGTTTAACGATTAATTTTTTTTTTAGTGATTTAAACGAAGATTTTTCCCCTCATTTATACAATGAACAGGATGTCGAAAAATTGTCGGACATTAAGCATAGTGCTGCAAACACAAACGAGTTGAAAATTTACTGAGTCACCATTGTGTAAGCTGCTGAAAGATGTACCAACAAGATGAAACAGTATGTTTATTGTGCTACGAGTCTTCACGGGTAGAGAAGCATTACCTTCTACATGTCAGATGAAAAAAGCAATACAAATGTCCAAAACTGTCCGGTTCAGATTTGGAGAAGATTTCGAAATATGTCAAAGTTTTGGACGTATTCTGTCAGACCACGGTCCTGCTTGGCGGTCAAGATTTTGTTTCATGTAGCGGATTGCCACTGCTATCATCGTTGACAAAGCATATGACTGTACACATATTGTCCGGGTACATAGCAAAATTTTAAAGGCAGCATGTAAAAATGACTTCAGTGAACGTGGCAAATATGAAAAGTATTTAATACTACAGATTGCAACAGCACTTGATCCCCGCTACAAAATCTTAAATGTTTGTCAAAAGATGAAAAAGAACAAATTTGGTCACGTATTGAAAAACAATAGCAGTTAATGTTCATGGTGAGCAGATGGAGACTGCTGCAACGATGATACTGGCATTGACAATGAAAAATATGTGAACCAATGAAGAGAGTATTAAGCAAATTGAGTCTGAAATGGATAAGAAGTTGCTAAATCAGTTGACCTTTACAATGGGAAACTTAATGAACATCGATACCCAAAATTTGGCATCCTTTGCCAAGACCATTCTGTGCAACGGCTACCTCATTTCCATGTGAACGTTTGTTTCAGCTCTGCTGGTTAAAGTTAATAAGACGCGCTCGTCACTTGAAGCAAAAATTTTTCAAAATACTCGTCTGTTTGCATAGTTGGTTATTAGACGACATATGAACAAACAAGACAATCCAGTGTTATTTGATTTTGACAAATACGACTATAATGTGAGTTATATGACTATAATTGTTTTGCTTATTCGAAATTAACGATAATCAATCGTGAATTTTTCAAACGTAACGGAATTTTAAAATTTAAACGGTACAGCCCTAATATTTATGAAATTTTCCAGTGGCCTCACGGGGTTTCCCCAATGCTATTTACGTGTCTTTAAACTAATGAAAACGATCCCCTTCCTTTGTAGCCGCTTTATTTTCAACCAGTTTCTAAACGATGTTTTTGTAAGTTAGTTAGTCTTTCCCCTTGAGCCTAAGGCGGCGCATAGGGGGAAGTCCTGTCTCTCCATGCCTGGCGGTTCGTGCAAACCCGTTGTAGATCTTGGGTGTTTACTTTTCCATTGAATGAGCCTTCTCTAATGATGGTTCTACACAGGGGCTTCTTGGGCTTCCCCGTTTTTTTTTCCCTACCGGACCATATGAGGGCTTGGTAGGGAGTCTGTCTTGTCATTTTTGGTACATGCCGATGTTTCCAACGGCGTCTTCTTTTGAAATTGGATACTATATCTTCTTAGTCTCTTGTTTTTTTGTGAATTGGTTCTGAAGTCGTCCAGTGGGGTGTTTAGAAGTCTTCTAAGACATTTGTTCTCAAAATTGTCTAATTTTTTATCAAATTTCCGTTGATTTCCCAAATTTACATCCATACGTTAACATTGGAAACACACAAGAGTTGAAGATTTAGTTTTGGGTTTGCTTAGTGTCTTGACTTCCAGATGTTTGACAGTTTATGAAGGGACTAGATGCCAGTGCGATTCTAGATGAATTTCTGGTGTTGAGTCCCTGCAGATGTCATTTTGTTCTAGGTATGTGAAGCTGTTGACTTTTAAAGGGAAACGTAGCTGTTAATTTTGGGTGTCATCAAAACTGTTGGTAAGATCAATAGTCTTTGTTTTTGTGGTGTTTGATTTGGAGACCAATTTGCTCTGAAACATTTTGGAGGTGGTTTATTTTCTCTTGGGCATCCGGGTGTGTTGAACTCAAAAGCACTATGTCGTCGGCAAAGTCCAGGTCTTTTAGAATTTTGTCAACCCAATGGATACCCATATTTGTGTTGTTTGTGCATTTGCGCATGACCCAATCGATAGCTATTCCAAAAAGCATCGTGATAAGACACCGTGTGTTCTAAATGCTGTTTTTCGTATATTGTTTAGGGGTAGGTTTTGAAATTAGAAAGGTTTCTTGCATTTCCCTAAATAAATTTATTTAATTTGCAGCTTTCTAGGTTAGCCTCAAGACGTCTACCTGGTCGGAAGAATAAGAGCGTTCGCTATTAAATTTCCGGTTCGCTTGAGGCGACTTAGTCGGTTCAACCCTAGGCATACAGGCATTAAATTGGACTTAAACGTTGCCCTCTCGTTCAGAATGAAATCACAAACTACTAAAAGTAGGATTACCTAGAAAATCAAGCTGGTGTTGATCGCAACATCTTGCAAGACCATGCAACATTTATTTAAGCTAGCCCCAGTTCTGAACAAAAAATCTAATCTCAGTAAGTGATATGTAAATTCAAGAACATAATCAAAAACTGTTCATTTCATTTCAGTTAAGAGAAAATAAAGAAGCTGAGCTGCTGTGCCCAGCGCATAAGCAATGGACAGACTGATGCAGGAAATGCCCTTACTAACTAAATAAATAGCTAACTAACTAACAAGCTAACTCACTCACCCATTCACCTACCCACTAATAAATTAACTAAATAACTAACTAAAATAGTTAGCTAACTAACAAACTAATCAACCAATCAAGTAATCAACCAACCAACCTGCTAAATAACTAGCTAAGTAACTCATTAAGCAACTAACTAAACATACGTAAGTAACTAACTAAGAAACTAATTACGAACGAACTAAATAACTAAGCAGCTAAGTAACTAAGTAACTAGCTAAATAACCAACCAATAAATTAACTAACTAACTTATCAACTAACCATCCAACCGACTAACTAACATTTCTTTTCATGATGAATGCATTTTACCTGCTAGAGAAGTTGTTGAAATCCTTGACCAAAATCTGTTTGACCAATGACAAGTCTTTGGTGACCAATGTCGCTCGGTGAGGCAAAAGTCCATATGCACCAAATGTATCACCATACTTCATGAACCATTCTCGAAATGCCGCATCCATACCTTTCCTGAGTTCTGGGGTATGGTCAAGAACTGGCCAGGGTTTGGGCCCCTGGACCCCGCACTTCTCCCAGACACCGTGGTAGTTTGTGGCGTAGATGTAGCACAGGATGACCAGCAGGAGTAGAGCGATGAGTATACACTGAGCGAGAGACAGGGTACCAAGGAGCTCTTTCAGAACATGCAGCGGCATCTGGTGAGATAGAAAATAATTTTCTATCTTAATAATAGGATTTGTTATCAATGGATATGTACTTCCAATGCAGATAATGTCCTAGCTTTGTGAGGTAAAAGGACTTCATTTATACCACCCCACAACAATGTATGATATGGTGACCATCTGACTTCTTCTCCTTCAATTGCTTTCGAGAAGATTCTGGGACTCATTGTTGAAGCTGGTCGAGGTATACTGTCATTCATTGCATTGTGTGTATCTGAGAGAAAGAACGAACGAACGAACGAACGAATGAACGAACGAACAAACGAACGGACTTTATTTTCTAAGGGTAATAAATTGGGCACGCAGACCCGTCTTACATGCGGCCCTTCCAATCACACATCTTTCGTTCATCAATAGTGCAAAATACATTGACATAGGGAAAAACACATTGTCCAATGAATGTTGTAAACATAAACAATGCATATTAAGTAGGTGAATAATAGCGGTTTGAGCCGTAGTCGAGGGGGTACAATGCGCGTCGAGGTCCAGGGTAGTGTCGTAGCGATCAAATACACACCCCAACACATATTTGATTATTGGTGGTGGGGACCTTCGGACCCCCAACCCCCAAGGGGTCCAGCGGTTTGAGCCGTAGTCGAGGGGTAACCTGCGCGTCCGAGGCCTCGAACCCCCAAGGGGTCCAGCGGTTTGAGCCGTAGTCGAGGGGTACCCTGCGCGTCCGAGGCCTCGAACCCCCAAGGGGTCCAGCGGTTTGAGCCGTCGTCAAGGGGGTACCCTACGCGTCGAGGTCCAGGGTAGTGTTGTATCATTCAAATACACACCCCAACACATGTTTGATTATTGGTGGTGGGAACCCTCGGACCCCCAAGGGGTCCAGCGGTTTGAGCCGTAGTCGAGGGGGTACTCTGCGCATCCGAGGCCTCGGACCCCCAAGGAGTCCAGCTGTTTGAGCCATAGTCGAGGGGTACCCTGCGCGTTGAGGGGCATATGTGGCCCCACCCCCAAGGGGTCCAGCGGTTTGAGCCGTAGTCGAGGGGGTACCCTGCGCGTCGAGGTCCGCCCAGCACATGTTTGACTGGTGGGGACCCTGCGCATCGAGGTCCGAGGTCAGTGGTAGAGGCACCACGAATGTTGAGACCTCCAAGGCTAGACCAGGCACGCCCACACTGAGACACCTATTAGAGAGATATGCTATTACCTGTTGACTCGCGTGCTTGTTGCTGTAGCTGTTTAGGTGTAGGCATATTTTTGTGCTGCACTCACTCGTTCACCTGCAAAAAGTTACACACAACACAATACTCTATTTAGACTAAGAGTGAAATATATATATCACGATGGGGATTGCAAAGAATGCCTGTAAATGGATTATACACAGCTCGACGGGGCTCTGTGGTCGGCGGTGCAGTGGAGATCACTGTAAGGTTCACCTAGCCCAGATGTGTAGAGGTGGCACACCCACAAAACCATGCCGCGAGTGTGGGAAGGGAGTCACCAACTAAAAGACATTATGTAGGGGCTGTGGGTTTTGTCAAGAGTACTACAAAGACAGATACCACCAAAAGGTAAAACTGTACAGATCTGAAGTACGCCGTCTGGCTAGGATCACAATATTCTAACGGCGCGCGCAGCACCACCCATATTAGAGAAATGCACACACAATAGTGCACCGTATATCACGGACCAAACCATGCCTACACTTAAGCAGCTACAGCAACAAGCACGCTAGTATGGGATGCCATACAGTGGGAGGAGGAAAGCCGTCCTCGAGAGGGAAATAGCCCAGGCGCGTGATTGGGCGATATCCAGCACTCCGAGGACTGGTCCAGGATGAGGCCCAACACACACAGGAGTGGGAACAACTTGAAGCTGAGACTACCGCCACCCTACGATATGGGGCCCAACGTAGACCAGTTGTTGTACCACCGCGCCGCGAGCCAGTCATCGAGCGCCCCATCCTGCGCCACGAGCCAGTCGCCGAGCCAGCCGCCGAGCGCCCCATCCCAAAGCCCCGCACACCCATCCTGCGCCGCGAGCCAGCCGCCGAGCGCCCCATCCCAAAACCACGCACAATCTTTTTGCGCTGCGAGCCAGCTGCCGAGCCAGCCGCTGAGCGTCCCATCCCAAAACAGCGCACATCCCGCCGCGAACCAACTGCCGAGCGCCCCATCCAACCATCCGCCGACCAACCAGGGCCACTTGAGACAGGCTACTTATCATACAACAAGCCATTGGAATATAGAGTCGTGCGTGAGGATGCATGGGGTTTGGTGGATTACCGGGCGACGGTACCAGAGTGGCACATACACCCAGACGCTAGAGGATTCCTTGATCATATGTTCCCATCCACCAAAGCACTCATAGAGAAAGCATTGGAGAGGTATGGCGGCGTCAAAATGTATATATGTCTACATGCTAGGTATTCGAGTAGAAACAAATATGGTGAGATTATACAAGCAGACGCACATCATGGTAGCCACAACTTTGAGGTTTTGCACACCGGTGATATTGATAGGGGGCTGGAATTAGCCAAAGCCAAGACACTCCACGACATCGAAGAGTTTGAGAGATCAGGCTCGGGCTGGAAGTTTGAAAAGTGCCTACAGCTAGACCTCCGCCTCTCACGATATCAACCATTCCGCGGCTCCAGTTACTTCGCAACACTCAAGGCAATCCCACCACGCACGGTGGTGAATGTGAAGAACGAGGACAACCGCTGCTTCGAGTGGGCCATTCTCTCAGCCCTCTACCCGGCACCCAACCATGTAGACGAACTGTACCATTATAGAAAGCACCTAGGTGAGCTAAACTTCGAAGGAATTGAGTTCCCAGTGCAACTGACCAGCATCAACAAATTCGAAAACCAAAATCCCACCATAGCCATCAACGTCTTCGGGTGGGACAAGGGACCAACGATACTCCGGAAATCCACCCACAAGCGAAACCAAATCAACCTACTACTTCTGAGTGAGGGCGACACCAAACACTACGTCTGGATCAAGCTCATCTCAAGCCTGCTACATAAAAACAGCAAGTACGAGGGGAAGAAGTACCCATGCCTCAACTGCCTCCATGTATACTCCACCCAGGACCTCTTGACCCAGCATGAGCCACTCTGTCAAGGCATCAACAAGGCATGTCAAGTGAATGGCATGCCAGAGGAGGGAAAGAACATCATGAAATTCAAATCATACCAAAGACAGATGCGGGTGCCATACATCATATACGCAGACTTCGAGACGCTGAATGTTCCTGTACATGGTGCAGTGATGGACCCAAGCCAAAGCAACACACGACAGCTAGCTGAACAACCTGCATGTGGTTTCAGCTACCTCGTTGAACGCTCTGACGGCCACACCACAGACCCAGTGATTTACCGGGGAGAGAACGCCACCAGTAAATTTCACCAGTATATGCGGCGAGAGTGTGCCACCATCCGCAACAGTCTAAAACGACCAGCTCTAATGAGGATGGGTGAGAAAGACTTCGAAGACTTCGCCACAGCCACCATCTGCCACATCTGTGATGAGCCATTGGGGAAGGACAAGGTGAGAGACCACTGCCAAATTACCGGTAGATACCGAGGAGCAGCCCACAACGCCTGCAATCTATCATGGCGCATCTCCAAAAACAAGCTGAGGATACCAGTAGTCTTCCACAATCTGAGAGGGTACGACTCTCACTTCATTATACAGGCAGCGGGTAAGATGGATTGGGGAAAGAGAACCGTGTACAAGAAGAAGAATGGTAAGTGGACAACAGAAGAGGTGGATGGAGCAAAGATCACCTGCATACCGAACAACATGGAGAAGTACGCCTCCTTCACCATCGAACAGCTGCAGTTCATCGACAGTCTCCAATTTCTGAACAGCTCCCTAGACACCCTGGTTGGAAATCTAAGTGAGCTGGCACCATTCTGTTGTGGCAAGCCAGTGGTTATAGAGCACCTCGAACGAGAAGGAGATGTAATCACAAGTGGAAGATGTAAGGCATGCACAGCCATCGCTCATAAGTGCACCCTCTGGTCAATACTGGAGGGTAAGTTCAAGGCAACCATAAAACATGGCGGCTCACATCTCCTCCTCCGCAAGGGTGTATACCCCTACGAGTACATGGATAGTACCGAGCGGTTCGCACAAGACCACCTACCACCCAAAGAGGCCTTCTACAGCAAGCTCACTCGGGAGGGAATCAGCGACGCTGACTACGCCCACGCCCAGAAAGTGTGGCAGGAGTTCGGCTGCGAAACACTCGGAGACTACCACAAATTGTACCTGAAAACAGACGTTCTCCTGCTGGCTGATGTCTTCCAAGCATTCCGAGACACCGGTATGCGAGAGTATAGGCTAGACCCGCCCCACTACATCAGTGTGCCTGGTCTAGCTTGGGACGCACTCCTAAAAAAGACGAAGGTACAACTCGAGCTCCTGACCGACCCGGATATGCACCTCTTTGTCGAGAATGGCCTCCGAGGGGGTGTAGCCATGGTCTCGAAGCGGTATGCGAAGGCCATCAATCCCATGACCCCAGACTATAACCCCCAAAACCCAAAATCATGGATCATGTATCTCGACGCGAATAATCTGTACGGCTGGGCGATGATGCAATACCTCCCCACCAGCGGGTTCCAATGGGCCAGCCCAACCCTCGAGGAGGTACTGAGCACACCAGACGACACAGCAGAGGGTTGGCTTGTTGAGGTAGATATGAAGTACCCAGAGCATCTACATGAAGCCCACAGTGATTACCCACTAGCTCCAGAAACGATGTCCACTCCAGCGTGGTGATTGAGCGACTACCAACACATGCTCCAGAACGAATTGGGGGGGGGGGGGGGGAGTTCACGGAGCAAACAAAGCTAGTCCCCAACCTCCGCAACAAGGAGCGATACATCGTCCACTACCGCAATCTCAAGCTCTATCACAGCCTCGGCCAACTAGTCACCAAGATCCACAGGGCCATCAAGTTCAATCAATCCCCATGGATGAAGTCATACATAGAAATGAACACCACCCTACGAACCCAGGCCAAGTCAGAATTTGAGAAGGACTTCTTCAAAATCATGAATAATGCGGTCTTTGGGAAGAGCATGGAGAACGTTCGCAAACGCATCAGAGTCGACCTAGTCCGAACCACAGGGCCCGACCGACTCCGACGTTTGATAGCCTGCCCCAACTTCGAATCACGTACCTACTTTGATGGTGGGTTGATTGCTGTGCACAGTACCAAGACCAGAGTCCGGTTGGACAAACCAGTCTACTGTGGGCAAGCCATCCTAGACCTGTCCTAGCACCTCATGTATAGCTTCTGGTACAATAAACTCAAACCACAATACAGCAATAGACTCGAGCTTTGCTACACCGACACAGACTCTCTACTGTTCCAGGTGGAGACCGATGATGTGTACGCAGACATGAAAGCCCACCCCGACTGGTACGACTTCTCAGACTACCCACGAGACCACCCTAACTATTCGACAGCAAACAAAAAGGTGGTCGGCAAATTCAAAGACGAATGCTGCAGCCGTCCCATAGGTGAGTTCATCGGCCTCAGACCAAAGATGTACTCAATCCTAGAAGCCACCAACATCAAGAAAGCCAAAGGCGTCTCCAGAGTAGTTGTGAAAAAGGACCTCAGGTATGAACTGTATAAGGACAGTCTGTTCGGCCGGCGTGAATACAAGCACACACAGATAGCCATACGAAGCAAGGGCCACCAGATCGGGGTCTATGAGATGAATAAAACCTCCCTCAGCCCCATGGACACAAAAAGATGGATTTGCGCCGATGGTGTTACCACCAGGGCCTATGGACATATCAATACAGAGCGTGAAATAGAGCGCATGTTCATCAAGCTCCTTGGTCTAGAAACCAACACAGGATGAGCCGCCTCACAATGCTCCATCCCGTGGAATGGCCGCACCCACCTTCCAGACACAGGACCGTGCGCATTTCCTCAGGAAACCTTGTCACCCCTGGGCGCTGAACCAAGGGAGGTCCGTATGGGTGCTAGGGGTACCCTTCTGTCTGGTTGTGTGTTTGTGTGTCTATGTGTTGGTGTCTGTTTGTCTCTCTGTCTGTGTGTCTGTCTGTGTGTCTGTCTCTGTGTGTCTGCCTCTGTATCTGTCTCAGCGTCTGTGTCTGTCTGTCTGTGTGTCTGTCTGCCTCTGTATCTGTCTGTCTCTATGTCTGTGTGTCTGTTTGTCTGACTGTGTGTCTGTCTGCCTCTGTATCTGTCTGTCTATATGTCTGTCTCTGTGTGTCTGTGTATCTGTGCGTCTCTCTGTCTCTGTGTCTGTGTGCCTGTATGTCTCTGTGTCTGTCTGTCTCTGTCTCTGTGTCTCTCTGTCTGTCTCTGTGTCTGTCTGTCTGTCTATCTGTCTGTATGTGTGTCTGTGTATCTGTGCGTCTATCTGTATCTGTGTCTGTGTGCCTGTATGTCTCTGTGTCTGTCTGTATCTGTCTCTGTGTTTTTCTGTCTCTGTGTCTGTCTCTGTATCTGTCTCAGCGTCTGTGACTGTCTGTCTGTGTGTCTGTCTGCCTCTGTATCTGTCTGTCTCTATGTCTGTCTGTCTGTGTGTCTGACTGTGTGTCTTTCTGCCTCTGTATCTGTCTGTCTCTATGTCTGTCTGTCTGTGTGTCTGTGTATCTGTGCGTCTCTCTGTCTCTGTGTCTGTGTGCCTGTATGTCTCTGTGTCTGTCTGTCTCTGTCTCTGTGTCTCTCTGTCTGTCTCTGTGTCTGTCTGTCTGTCTATCTGCCTGTCTGTGTGTCTGTGTATCTGTGCGTCTATATGTATCTGTGTCTGTGTGCCTGTATGTCTCTGTGTCTGTCTGTATCTGTCTCTGTGTTTTTCTGTCTCTGTGTCTGTCTCTGTGTCTGTCTGTCTGTGTGTCTGTCTCTATGTCTGTGTGTCTGTCTCTGTGTCTGTCTGTCTGTCTCTATGTCTGTGTGTCTATTTCTGTTCTCACCGCAGAAGTTGCCAGACTTGGTGGGCCCACCGAGCTCGAGAAAATACAATCCCCAATGTTCTGTCACCTCTGCGATATTCAAACCACAAAAAAGAAGGCTCGCCTGGCCGTGCTAAAAACCATTTGCAAATAGAATACCTTGGGCGGCATACCTAGGAGGCCACAAACCCACCTGGGATACAAAACAAATAGCCGCCACCACAACCCACAGCATACAGTTCTGCATACTCGGGGACCCACACCGCTGCCGTCTCGCGCGAAATATGGCCCAAGATAGTAGCCGGACCCTTCCACTCGGCAGCCCGCCGTTCAAGCTCCCCAAGATCTACCCACTCATGCTTCTCTGCCCGGCTATCGTATTCGGCCTGGGTGTCAGAGTCCGACAGTGGACAGCGATGCAGGGACATCGTTACGACCGCCAGGCGACTTAGCTCCCAGTAAGGGATGCAACCACTTCGTTGCGCCGCCAGGCGAATGAGTTACCGGCCTGCGAGATCGCTGGCTGACCAGCGGTCAGGCCGCCAACGCAAGACGCACGCCTGCCACGTGACGTCACGTCAGGCAGGAGGCAAGTTGCAAACAAGGTCCAGACAGCTCTGGGGACACGGAACAGGACGGACGTGTGAGAGAGGCATTGTATGGTTTCTGTACTGAAAGGCGAGTGTCTGGACATCTTGCGAGTCAGACTTGTGACTGTATTGTGGATGTAAGTTGTAAAGTATCCATTATATGTATTTGTGATCATCGTTCTGTATTTGATATGTTAATAAATCCACCGAACGATGTGTCGTTGAGTCTTACGTCAAATCACGTTGTATTTGTACTGTCTCACACTAGTTAGGAAAGCGAGCCAAGTTTAAGACCCTGACATGTGTGAACGTGGAGGGCTCGTCCAGCTTTAATTTAGTTATATTTGAACGTGAATAGCTTGTCCTTGTTGAACGTTTAATTTAATTAGATTTAAACTTAAATGTGATCATGGAAGGCTCATTTTGATTGTTACTACATTATTTAAACATGTGTAAGACCATTTGTAAACGTATAATGCATACATTAGTTTGTTTGATCCTGTAAACGTGTAAAACATTTGTGATTTGTGAAACTTGTCACCGTTTTGACCTTGTCGACATTGTGATCTTGTCGCCATTTTGACCTTGTCGCCATCTTGTAAACTTGATGTCTATGTCCTTACTGAATGTCATCTTGATGTAAGTGATGTGTCATCAATGTTGTAGAGTGTTAAGATACTTGTAGATTGTCTTTGTGAATTGAGTTTGTGGAACGCGAAAAGGTGTTTGGAAAGAAAGCACGTGTATTGTAAAAAAAACTGTTGACGGACAAACTTACGACATACAATTACACTCAACGCCATACAAACCTAATCAACACTTAGTGACAAGCAGGCACACACCAACAAATAGACGCTAATTTATCTTCTTCCGAAATAAAAGCAGGTTTTTCCGTATCATCCGAAACCTTGCCGTAGAGGTCAGTTCCGATTCGAAGTAGCGACCCTACAGTGCCTAGCCCGATTTTCCAACCGTTCTTCACCGCATCCAGGGCACTTGAGTATACTTTTTTCTTTTCGTATACTTTAAAAATGCATTTTTAGGCACATATCGTCCATATAAACAGATTGTAACTTGTTGATTACTAACCACTTATAACATATTGTGTGTGGCTGGTATTTCATTGACATTTTTCCATCATGTCTTCATTATTTGATTTCATTGATATGGGGATAAAATTACAGTTACATGGTGATGAATTAACAAAGTGGAGTGAGAATAAATACGCTGAATACCTACTAGTTCAGGAAAAAGTAAATGAACGCGAAGAAAGGGCAGCTGAAATGGCCGCCAAGCAAGCAGAATTGTCTGAAAAGACAAAGCAAGCCGAATTAGAACTGACTGCAAAGACAAAGCAAGCTGAGATAGATAGTGAGTTGAAGAAGGCAGAAATAGCAGCTCAGAGTAAGAGAGAAGAACTGGAGTTACAGTTGAAGATAAAACAACTTGACACTGAGACTGCAATTAACAAAGAGTCTAAGAAATCTGAGAGACTGGAGAAAGAAAACCAGTATAAGAAATATCAGGGTATTGTACGTAATTATACCTCGGGTGACTGCATTGCAGCCTTTACCCAAATTTTTGAAACTTTAATGGAGCATTATCAAGTTCCACTGTCTGAATGGAATATTGTGTATATGAGGAGTTTGTCAGGGGAACCTCTTAAAGTTATTGAAACCATCCCCAAAGACCTCAGAAAAGATTACCATTATCTGAAATCTAAGATTATGGCACATTTTATGTTAGATGAGGCAAGTTACAGAGAACAGTTCAGTAAATTGAGCCGAAAACCGACTCAAACGTTCTCTGACTACCTCTGCTTAGTCGAGATATTTTCACCAAATGGACTTCAGCAGCCAAAATTGAAAAAAGTTATCAGAGATTGGAAGATCTAATCATTAGAGACAAATTGTGTCATCTATTCCTTCAGCCTTTGCGAAATTTTTGTTAGAGAATGAATGCTCTAGTGTGGATGAGATTGAAAGACGTGGGTCGGCTTACTACACAGCCAACAAACATTGCTTTGCTACTGAAGATACTAACATTAACTTTGTAGCAGCGGCTAACTATGACAAACAACCCTATAGTAGGCAGAAACCTCATAGGCCTACCTCTGAGAAATTTAATCATTGCATTCATTGTAAAAATTCACATCATCAGGTGAAATGTTGCGATCAAAACCCAGGGTACCATAATTACTTAGTAAATATGGTAAACAGGCAAGACAAGGAACGTAAATCCTTTAAAAACTCACGAAAATGTTTCCTCTGCAAGGCATGGGGTCACCATCGGAAAGATTGTAAGGGCAGGCATATGACCAACAAAGCAAATGCCGCCTTGTTTGATAGTTCGTCTTCGGATGAAGAAGAGCCAGAGAAACATCCTGTGAACTCAGCACAGGCTTTTGACATATTCAACGCAAACAAATGCTCTGTTTGTAACACCTTCTATGAAGATGGTATTTTAACATGCGGTCATACCATCCCCATTGCCAATGAAGAAGCTAATTTGGTAGTAGACTCAAAAGGCAAAATAATCATCCATCACGGATATGTTAATGGCAAGCCTGCTACGGTCCTTCGCGATACGGGCAGTTCACTCATTGGCCTGAAAAGAACGTTCATATCGCCTACAGACTATACAGGCAGGCATGTAACATGTAGAACATTCTCAGGCAATATTGAGAGATACCCATTAGCATGGGCATATATTGATACACCTTTCCTCACTGGGAAAGTAAAGTGCGCTGCACTAACCAGTCCAGTTTGTGATATAATTATTGGTAATTTACCTGAGGTAAATGATAAACCTCATGACATAACATCTGCATGTAATGATGATGCCATAACATCACCATCAAATGTCATCATTGAAAATGTCACACCACCTATTCATTTTAATGTAGCTAATGTAGCACTAAATTCTCATGACATCATTGAAACTATTGTTCCATCATCATCATCTGATATCATTGAGTGTGTGAACGCAGTAACAAGAGCTACTGCTAGAATGCAAGATGAAGTAAATCAAACTGAGGCGATACAATTGCTAAGCCCAGTTTCATTACCTACCAACACCATGAAGGAAGCATTTGTAACAGCCCAAAAAGCTGATCCTTCACTGTCAAAATACTTTGACCTGATCGGCCGAAAGCCAAAAGCAACCAAGAATGCAAAATGGCATTTTTGCGATGAAAAATAACATACTCACTAGGTACTACACCAGAGGTGACAATACCACAGAGCAAACTGTTTTGCCAACTAGTTATCGCAAACAAGCCTTACATCTTGCACACGATATACCTCTTGCAGGTCATATGGCATACGTTAAGACCAGAATCAAGGTTATTGACACAATTTCACTGGCCAAAATTTTGCAATGACATTAAAGAATATTGCAGAAGTTGTGACATCTGCCAGAAACTGGTTAAAAAAGGTAAACACCCACAGGCAAAGTTACAAGTTACCGACTTAGCCAGTCGACCTTTTGAAAAAGCTATCGGTTGACATAGTGGGCCCTCTCAGTCATACAACAACTAGAGGGAATAAATTTATTCTAACGGTGAGTGATCAATGTAGCCGCTGGCCAGAAGCTATTCCGTTAAAGAACATAACTGCCAATGACATAATGGAAGTGTTCTTCCATATTTTTTCTAGGATAGGGTTTCCAGATACTATCCAATCTGATAGGGGCACTCAGTTTATTGCCGCATCCACCCAAGCTTTCACCAAAATGCTGGGAGTTAAGCAGTGTTTCAATTCCCCCTACCATCCTCACAGTAGCGGAGTAATAGAGAAGTTTAACGGGGATCTTAAGCACATGCTTGCAAAAGTAACGCAAGAACACCCCAACAACTGGGATGTATATCTACCAGCTATTCTTTTTGCTTATCGCGAGGTACCACATGCTAGTACCGGGTTCTCTCCTTTTGAACTTATCTATGGTGCCAAACCACGTGGCCCATTGACCATTTACCACCAAATGTTAACTGACTCTACACCAGTACTTAAACCTATATCATCATACTTATATGTGACATCATTGCGTGAAAGAATCATCAAATCTTGTGTTATTGCAAAGAATGCACTAAAACTATCTGGTGCTACTTATAGACAGTATGCTGACAAAGGTAACAGGACAATAACATTGACACCTGGACAGGACATTCTTCTTCTGCTACCTAGTGACAGACACCTTCTGACTGATTCTTGGCAGGGACCTTTTAAAGTGACAAGACAGATTTCACCTGTAGACTACGAGATCCTTATAAAAGACAAACACAAAATATTTCACATAAATATGCTAAGACCATACTACAACAGAGACGACGAACAAGACAATACAACAGCTTGTACAGTGATAATAGATCACGAAGACGACGATGCTAGTGACGAAATTCCAACACCTGCATTAGACACGACAGACTGCTTGAAGGAGATCAAAATCAACCCAAATTTAACTCAAGCAGACACAGACAGTTGCAAACAACTTATACAACAGTACAACACCATCTTTTCCAACAACCCAGGACAAACAGAATTAGTACAGCATCACATCGCACTCACATCAAACGCACCCATTAGATGCAGACCATACACCATCCCATTACATTACAAAGAACAGTTACATCAAGAAATCATCAACTTAGAGAAAAATAACATCATAAGACGATCCCAATCAGACTATTCATCTCCCATGGTCATAGTACGCAAAAAGGACAACACAATAAGACTGTGCATCGACTACCGAAAACTGAATAAAATAACTGTTCTAGATCTTGAGCCTATGGCAAACACTGACGATCTTCTGACAGAACTGACAGACGCTAGGTTCTTCACGACTGTAGACATGGTTAAAGGTTATTGGCAGATTGCTGTAGACGAACAGAGCAGACATCTGACAGCTTTCGCCACACCTTGGGGACTGTACGAATGGTGCAAACTTCCATTTGGGCTTGTTAATGCCCCAGCCACATTCGTACGCATGACACGACTACTTCTAAGAGACATTCCGAACATAATCTGCTATATTGACGACATATGTGTTCACACAGAGACAATGACGGAACACATTGAGACATTAGACCAGACATTTGAACGGATCAGACAGCACGGACTGACAGTGAAGCCTGCAAAAGTAGACATAGCCTACCAGGAAATAACATTCTTGGGCTATAAAATATCCAACGGCTTTGTCACGACAGACGATAAAATTGTGTCCAAGATACTAAAACTCTCACTTCCGACTACTAAAAAAGAAGTCAGAAGTTTGCTGGGCCTAATCAATTACTATAGGCAATTTATTCCTGATTTTTCGGAACTGACCGAGGTATTTACTAATTTACTAACAAAGGATAAACCTGAGAAAATTGTACACGATCAATGCCTAAAAATCGCATTTCATAAAGTGCTATCATGTTTTTCCGATAAGAATAAACAGAATCTTATCCTTAAATTGCCCGATATCCGTTTACCTTTCAGATTACGCACAGATGCTAGCCCCGTCGCGATTGGAGCAGTCCTGTTGCAGGAGTATAACAACATCCTCCACCCAATTTATTTTGTATCCAGGAAATTGAAGGCCCGAGAGCGGGCATGGTCCATTCCTCAACTAGAAGCCCTAGCTTTAGTAGTAGGGATCACCAAATTGTCTAGATTTCTTCTAGGACGCCATTTCATCGTAGAATCGGACAGCAGCCCCTTACGATGGATGAATTCAGGTGTGCCATCGAATCATATGATTGCACCCTGGTCTTTGAAACTTCAAGATTATAGCTTTGAGGTTCGACATATCCCAGGCAGAACCAATTCAATTGCCGATCTTTTGTCACGTTGTCCGACCGACCCAGTGAGCACCAATGTCTGAGTGCAGTATGTAGAAATACACTCAGACCGACACAGCCATTTAGCAGTGAATAGTGTTTTTTTTATTCACGAAAAGCTGTGTAATGTCTACAATATTGTGATAGGGATTACTCCCATTATATATAGTGTTCTTATTTTACTAGTTCATGTAGTGATTGTCGTGTATAAATGTGTAGTATGTGGTAGAAAGCGAACTTTATTAACTGTATATATTACGTACAAGAACAGTGTCACATTCGCACTTACCTGAAGCGAATTATCCAACTTGACAGTGACAACTTCGTGTTGATTCTTCCAGGAACATTTTAATTACGAGTGTGAAAGAAAAACTGAACAGTGACGACTTTTCTACACCTCTGCAGTGAACCGAAACCTTTAGTGTTCGACTGAAACATCTAACACATGAACATTCGATCGTAATCCAGAAGATTGTGTACCAAAATCCACCACGAACTTTGAGAACATTGTTCCTTCTTTAAACTACATTAAACCGGAACAGGTGTGTTCTACAATCTTTACCATCAGCTGATTGTACAGCTCGTGTGTACTTCCGGATTAATTATAAATTTAGAACAAAAATAGCAGACAACATTTAAAATGTTAAAAAGTTTTGACGATTTTAAAATATTTAGGATTCTATAAAATTGAATACACGAATTGTGTGTTTATTTATTTCTCTAATGTAATCTTAGAATCATATCTTGATTAACGTATTCATATTACCGACTTTTTCTCGTTAATATGAACAAACGTCAAGCAATGACACTAAGAAATTAAATAGTTATTGTAAATTATTGTGTTTCACTAATGTTAAAATTATTTCCCTTTCATTTTGTTGTTATTACATTTTCACACAAAGGGCCATAATTTGAAATGTATATGCTAATGTGTTGTGTGTAATATAACATGTTGTTGTTAAAGTGTTGACACCACAGGCAGGCATCTACTGGGCATGGCAGAGTGTTGCCAACATTGTATACCAACACAATAACTCCTGGCCAAGTAGGGACAGGGTTGGAGTGTTTTATACGACTTATATAAAGCCGTATTTCAGTCTGGCTAGATGGTTTTTGTTCCAAGAACCATATTATTCTTTTTTTTCAAATTGCTGCGAGGTAGATGCGTGAAGCTGGTACTACTGATCTGACTGGGTGATAATACAATTGAGGTAACCAGCCATCGAGAGGGTGAAGCCTGATATGTGTTAAACATGAAACACCACATGTCTTTGTACCCAACTCCCAGGTCTTATATATTTCTCTGCCATGTGTGTAATTTTGATAACGTTGTGTATAACAATGGAAAGGTAGACTCTGACAAGAGCATACTATTACAGGTACAGACATTATACATGAAAGACGACATCTTTTATGGATTTTACCGGGGGAGCGTGTCAGAGTCCGACAGTGGACAGCGATGCAGGGACATCGTTACGACCGCCAGGCGACTTAGCTCCCAGTAAGGGATGCAACCACTTCGTTGCGCCGCCAGGCGAATGAGTTACCGGCCTGCGAGATCGCTGGCTGACCAGCGGTCAGGCCGCCAACGCAAGACGCACGCCTGCCACGTGACGTCACGTCAGGCAGGAGGCAAGTTGCAAACCAGGTCCAGACAGCTCTGGGGACACGGAACAGGACGGACGTGTGAGAGAGGCATTGTATGGTTTCTGTACTGAAAGGCGAGTGTCTGGACATCTTGCGAGTCAGACTTGTGACTGTATTGTGGATGTAAGTTGTAAAGTATCCATTATATGTATTTGTGATCATCGTTCTGTATTTGATATGTTAATAAATCCACCGAACGATGTGTCGTTGAGTCTTACGTCAAATCACGTTGTATTTGTACTGTCTCACACTAGTTAGGAAAGCGAGCCAAGTTTAAGACCCTGACACTGGGCAACACGAAATTGTTCGTATACAAAGTGGGGGGTACACCCTCCTCGTACAAACTCCATCTCACAACCAACCATAGGGGTTCACCGCGTCCTGTTGTGAATGTAGTTATTATGTTTTTGCTGATGAAGTTTAATCACCACACGTCCTGTATGTATTATAATCCAGTTAGCAAAGCCGCACTTTACACAGCAGTTCCTATTACTAATGTAGGCTATACAGTTGTAAGACACTTGGCATCTCAAGTGGTTTTTTCCTGTCAATGCACGTGTGTTGCAAAGGGGGAGATGTACTGAGATGCTTTTCTGAAAGCTAGTAAAAAAGACTTCCACATTCCGAAGTCACAAGTTTGTGACTTCGGCATGCGGGGAATGCGGAAGTATAAAGCTTGAGACGGTGCTCAGTCTCTCGGGCGCGCCGCGGGGCTGTGTGCGAGCGTGCGTGCGTGCGTGTGTGTAGAGCACCTACTAGCATATATCTAGCATCTACCTAGCACAAGCCAAGCAGCTGCCTAGCACTAACCTAGGTGCTAGGATGCAATGTGGTAGCTATCTAGATACTATGTGGTAGCTATCTAGATCCTATGTGGTAGCTATCTAGATCATATGTGGTAGCTACCTAGATCCTATGTGGTAGCTATCTAGATCCTATGTGGTAGCTATCTAGATCCTATGTGGTAGAGCCTATCGAACCTCCTCGGCTAGCATATAGATTCGAGCCTTCCAAGCTATACAATGGAGGCGATCGATTTTGTGGAGATGTCTCTTGTGCAGAAAGCTAAGTCTGGAGTAGAAGTGGTAAACCATCTTCTGCAGTAGAAGCTCAGTGTGTCATCCGCTTTGTTGAGTAGATGGAGATTTGCGTCTATTTCCCAGTCGTCCACTTCATCACCTCTTTTGTCAGTATCTGGTTATCCCCATCTTTCTGAACGGCTATTAAAGTCTCCGACAATAATGCAGTTTGTGTCAGTTATTTTCATGTTTGAGAGTGTAAGGTCCTTATCTGCTGGGCTATACAGATTGTAAATTCTTATTTTCACGTCCTTTATTATTATATCAACACCTATAATTTCTGTTTGGTTGTCAGAGATCACAGATACTTTGCTGCAAGGTATTCTATTTCGTGTAAGTATTAGAACTCCTCCTTTGTGTCCTTCACGGTCGAAACGTGTGACCTGATATCCTCTGACTGAGAAAGTGTGATTGGCGTTGAGGTGTGTCTCTTGAATGCATGCTACATCTATTCTATCTTTATGAAGACGCTGTGTTGGGGAGACTTTCTTGTTATAATCTCCTTCGGCATTTCCAAACCCGGGGAGGTTTTTT
>JACEFZ010017545.1:0-22643 GCA_014155875.1 Cepaea nemoralis | reverse complement strand
TCTCTCAGATTTCTTAGACTCTTTGTTAATGGCAGTCTCAGTATCAAGTTGTTTCATCTTTAACTGTAACTCCAGTTCTTCTCTCTTACTCTGAGATGCTATTTCCGCCTTCTTTACTTCACTATCTATTTCGGCTTGCTTTGTTTTAGCAGACAGTTCTGCTTCTGCTTGCTTGGCAGCTCTTTCAGCTGCTCTTTCATCGCGTTCATTAGCTTTCTCCTGTACTAGGAGGTATTCAGAGTATTTTCTTTCACTCCACTTTGTCAATTCATTACCTGTCAACTGTAATTTTAACCCCATATCGATGAAATCATTTAATGACGACATGATGGAAAATGTCAATGAAATACTAGCCACACAATTTGTTATAAGTGGTTAGTAAAGTAAACAATTTACAATTGTGTTCTATTGACAATACGTGCCTAAATTTGCATCCTTAAAGTAAATGAAAAGAAAAAATATACTCAAGTGCCCTGGATGCGGTGAAGAACGGTTGGAAATCGGGCTAGGAACTGTAGGGTCGCTACTTCGAAAACACAAATGATCTCTACGCGCAAGGGTTTCAGATGGTACGGAAAACCTGCTTTGTTTTTGGAGGAAATAAATTAGCGTCTATTTGATGTGGTGTGCCTGCTTGTCACTAAGTATTGATTGGGTTTGTATGGCGTTGAGTGTAATTGTATGTCGTAATTTTGTCAGTCAACAATTTTTTTTTTTTTCAGAACACAAGTCACTTTCTTTCCCACGACTTTCTGCGTTCCACAACTCAATTCACAAAGACAATCTACATATATCTCAACACTCTACAACATTGATGACACATCACTTACATCAAGATGACATTCAGTAAGGACATAGACATCAAGTTTACAAGATGGCGACAAGGTCACAATGGCGACAAGCTCACAATGTCGATAAGGTCAAAACGGTGACAAGTTTCACAAATCACAAATGTTTTACACGTTTACACGATCAAACAATATGTATGCACTGTACGTTTACAAACAGTCTCCATGTTTAAACAATGTAGTAATCTATCAAAATGAGCCTTCCACGATCACATTTAAATGTACTATGAAGTTTGACAAAAGTTCTAAGTTCACAAACTCTAGTTTTAAATGTTAATCACATAAACACGTTCATTTCAAAACCGGACGAATGCCACCACGTCCACACATGTCAGGGTCTTAAACTTGGCTCGCTAACCTAACATATGTGAGACAGTACAAGTACAACGTGATTTGACTTAAGACTCAACGACACAACGTTCAATGGATTTATTTACAGATCATATACAGTACGATGATCACTACAAGATATACTTGATACTTCAATACACTTACATACACAATACAGCTCACAGTCTATCTCTCAAGATGTCCAGACACTCGACTTTCAGGCACAGAAACCACACAACGCCTTTCTCTCATCATGCGTCCAGTCGAGTCGACGTCCCAGAGCTGTCTGCCTATAGCTCGCAACTTGCCTCCCACCTGAAGTGGCTTCACGAGGCATGCGTGCGTCTTGCGTCGTCCTTGCCTGACCGCTGGCCGTCTCGTCAGCCAGCAACCTGCAGGCAGGTAACTACTACTCGCCTGGCGGCGTAACGAAGTTACGGCATCCCTGCTGGGGACTAAGTCGCCTGGCGGGCGTAACGATGTCACTGCATCACTGCACTGTTCTAGACTCTGACAGTAGCCTAGAGCCGCGTGCAAACGGCCCTTCCGTCAATTCCTTTAATTTTCAGCCTTAAGACAAGTGTAGTGACGAGCGACAAGCGTATGACTACTGATAGGATCAACCAGATATCTATCGGACAGACGGACTATTCACGCACACGCAGGCCAAAAGTAGCACCGCTAAAGCGCGCCCTCCCAGTACAAGGTGATACACACAAAACCACTGGCTTTCAAGCGACAAGCTTTCAAGCTAAGCCGGCAGGACTGACCGAAAAAAAGCTATACCAGCTTACTGACTGCTGGCCCACTACTCATCGAGAGAGAGAGGGCGCTTATCGAGACTTTGTCGAACAGTCGTACAAATTTGCTCTTTTGCCCGCTCAAACCACGACCGTGGCTGCACGATGCGGTTACATTCTCGAAACGCCTGCCTCACTAGCTTGCGTTGGCTAGGAAGATCCCATTTTGGTGCACCTCACACAGCCATCCGAGACAACGAACGCTAGACGCGGAACTGATCTTGCGAACCATACCAGCCCTCACAAAGGATGGTATATAAGGCCTCAATAAACGCCTTCTTATTGGAAATAATACGAGCACGCTTATCTGTTTGTAGGAATGGATCACAAATAAATCAGCTACTAGATTCCTTACCTAACCTACGGTACTGGTAATGTTCTTCTCACCGTTCCATACTGTTATCTGGGTTAATAATATAGCTAAAGCTTCCACATCCAAATATATTTACTAGATGCCTCATCAGATCTGGCTACACTTAGAAATGTAACATGCTCACTCAAAAGATGAATTTATGTTGTATTAAGGAAACTGCATAATTGTGCCCATGACATCGGCGTTTGACAGAATATAGTTTCATAAAATGAGTGAGCAAATGCACTTAAGAAAAGCAAATCCGATACAGCTAACATTGAGATGTATTATTTGTTTACATGTCTTTGGAATTGTCATCTATTATATCATTGCAAGTCGGTCTCCCTGGCTTAGGATTTAAACGACTTTTTCCGTAATCCCGTTAATCCACCTAGGGTAACACAGCGCTCGAGAATTGGTAGCGTTTCTCGCCGCGTTGGTGACTTACGGGATAAGTGAGCCGGCCGCTCAGACAGCATTGGCAAACTACTGAGCGTCATCTTGCCAAGAAATCAACAACAGCGGTAAAATTCTGGTGTTGACAGCAATGTCCTGTAAAGGATATGCGGTAATAAACATAGCATTGCAACATTTCATGACTCCACTTAACTGCAATCACTGAGGTCCCCTGCTTGTATTTGAATGTCCTACCCTGTATCACTTACAGATTTTATTGTTCATCTGCTAATGTTACGTTTTACTGTGTTCTACATGTGATAGGATGCAGGAACCAAATGTGTACAAGTCTTCGATAATGTTACAAAAATTAACTTTTTCGAATATTACTTTGGCAGGATCATTAACGGCTAAATTTAATGAATGGAATGCAAACGGTACAAAAATGCTATAGGAATTATATGCCTAACTTTCTTCTATAAGACATGAAGCTTACATCGCAGATTTGCCTCGTTAACATGTAGTTCATAATTTGTCACTTAGAAGCTAATTGCATAATCTCCCTCCACAGCCATAATGTCAGAAACTGAATAAATCAGAAGGAATAATTCTTAAACTACATCAGACTTGCCACTATTTACAATTCTAACCACAAATACCGCCTGTTGAATGTCACCGCTATATGGCGTGCAGTTGAGAACTAACTAACAAAATATTGCTTTCTTTACAAACTCCTTGATTATGCCACTTGCTAAAACAGATATGATTTCATTTTGAAAAGCATGTCCTAAATAATTAGACAATTGATTTTTAGCTGGGTGAGTATTTGTTATGCTGGTGACATGATGTGTTATAAAGGGGTCACATTTGGCTGACAAGCTGTGATAAATGTCACATTGTTTGCGTCATATCATTGATCATTGTCAGCCCCGGGAGCCACACACTGCCAGCTAGAAACTGGACACTTGCAATGGCTCTCTCAATATTCTCTAAATAATGGCTCGCAATCGTCCTTTTTTTATACTGCTCGTAGAAAAACTAAGGCCGTGCAAGTAGGTTACCAGCTAACAGTATTTCACAACCAGCAATGGTGTACAGACCAGAGGGAAGCAGCGGAAGAGACCGACCATATAAACGATGGACGCAGGGAATAACATAGTCCATGGGAATATCGATACATGTAGCCTATAAGCGGGCACTCTCCCGCTGTTTATACTTCACCTCGACGCCGCAAGGTACAAGAGGAACATGATGAGATGAGATATGAGATGAATGGCTCGCAATCATCTTTTTTATTATACTGCTTGTAGGAAAACTAAGGCCATGCAAGTAAGATACAACCTAACAGTATACCACAACAAGAGGAACATGATGACTGTGACGGGATGAGTCTAGATCACTATGCGAATACCACCAATATTACGTTAGCTGAATTACTATTTACATTCTGGATTCAGTACAGCAGATAAATTACTAATAATGACGTCAGAATGACTACACAGACATTTTCTGCACTAAAACTACACAGTGCATTGGGGACAGCGTGTATTTTCACGTCATATATTCAAATGATGTCACAAGGGAAATCCCCTGTCTTCAACCCTTATTAATACCAAGTCTAAGGACTGGGGACATAGGTCCGTCACCCCCTAGCAACAGGAATACGGCGATATGCTATTAGTACTGCGGCACCGGAAATTGTGACTAACAACTTCCGTCCGGTTCACAACGACCATAGCTGCTGTGCTAAGCAGACCTTATATGAAGTGAGCTGCCATATCCAATTGCATCCTTGGTAGATTATACCAAAACCTATCTTAAGTGCTGCACTAAGACTGGGGGTGAGTGTAGTAACATAATAATTATGATTATAGTAAGGAGTGTGTACACATTTATATTCTGATAGTGGGAAAACACAAACTTTCCCGACCATGTATATTTATGAAACGTGGTATTTGAAATGGAAGACATTGAGAGAAAACATGTGAGGCCTAGATATATTTATAGATAAAAATATATAGAGATAATGTATAAACCTTACTGATTATTTTCATATGCATTTTGTGAAGGTATTTGCGTGTATATTTTGTTGAAAATATGATAACATGATTTTGCCATGTGGGCAGAAGTAGAAGAGACATGTGGAACATGATTCTCACATGCCAGCAATATTACTAGGCGATTTATATTCAAACATAAATGTGCTTACCCCTGATTCACCGCCATGCCGAACTACCCGACACTGACGGTCATAAGTTCAAAGCAAATACCATGTGGTGAGGAATCAGAATTTGGGGAGTAAATAACTCAACAAGGGATAACTGAGACATCTTAAAGCCCAATGCCTGGAATATCTCAGCCCCCTTGCTTGCCTGCTGGCCTTCTTCTTATCTTTTAGCTCGTATATTCTGTGGGGTATACCTCACGACTTCATGGCGACACTTGATTGCTTTATGCCTAATGACTGATGTGGGATTAGGTTGAATTATTGTTGGCCTTTCCTTAGCTATCTAGGGAAACATCCTGGCTGCCCAGGACTTCCTCACCATGGTGTTAAGGAATACACCAGTAATTATTGCATATGAGTCACTTCAAGTTTTACAACCATGTACATTTTGTAATGCCTTTTTCAAACAAAGATTTGTCTACATGTTCTACTCCAATGGACCATGTGGTCTTAGAATGTGTCCACTTCTGGACCCTTTTTCACCTTGTATCATCATGTCATACAAGGTATAGCCAAGCTGATAAGAACTATTGGCCTGTGCTTTTGATACAGAATAGCAGAGAGGAATTGTTTTATTCCTGTTCTGCATCTGACACATACACAACAGACACACAACACCAACACTCAGACACATTGTTATTGTCAAGACACTAAGGAGTCTGCAACTGTTTGTTTGATTTAAGGAGCCTCGCTGCTGATACTGCTGACATCTAACTGGTTCGGTTACCGAAACTTTGAGCCACCAACTAGTGGAGACGGAACCTGGAATCCGGAGGAGCATCGTACACCTGTCGAATGCCAGGGTCGACTCCAAGACATAAGACAACCGAAAGCCAGCACTATTCCTAACAGAGATCAGATTGTCTCAGGTGACTCTGTGTCTACATGTGTTCTGAGTGTGTCACTGTCTGGATGGTGTGAATGATGACATGCTATCTGTCTAAGCATCAGAAAACTATTTTATTTTTGTACCTGTAACATAAAGGTAACAATCATAGTTCACCAGTTGAACCACAATTTTCCTTTTCTCTTTTATTATTAAAGAGTATTATTGTTTTATACTTTCACCAACGTACTCCACTCGTGATCATTTTGAACGCAAGGTGTGCGCGTGAGTGCGTGAAAGTATTTAAAACAGGGGGCTCCATCAATTGACGAAGGATCACCGACAGATAAACTAGGCATTCGTGTTAGGGCTTCCTACATACACGAGTGTTCTTCACCTTCTGCCTTTGTCTACCAAGTGAATCCCAGTCTCTTCTATCCGGACCATCCCTTTAGACATTCTTGTAACGAGCCATAATTTCTAGAGACTGTCGGCAAACTCTTGGATAGGGATTTCTGTCTATTTCAATAGAAACACCCTAACGGTCGGTGACAATGAGATGAGATGAGATGAATCATATTTTTTTTTCAAATATGAAGTACCGGTATTTCTCTTCACAAAATGTACAATTATTGTTGAGGTGTATTGTTAATTTATAAGACTTTTTACAGTTTCCAATATGTTCTCTATTCATGCTGCGTTAAATGGTGGTTAACGTGTTTCATGGCCAATCATTCTATTAAAACGTATTGAATGATGTTTTTATTTCAAGTTTTAAAAATGTGCAATAATGATACGGCGTTGATATGTGCTTTGGGTGTGGCCTCCTGCCTGCATGAACGCACTGCACACTCGTCAGACCCAGCATTGATCACAACACATGCGCATTTGTCATTGTCAGTTTTATTTATTGATAGCACAGGAAACACACACACACACACACACACACACACACACACACCCAAGTACGCATGCACTCGCACACAGTCATACACGTACATACACATGTGTATGTATATATCATGGTCAAGGTCAGCTGTTGTCGATAAAGAGAGTGCATCAGCGAGTACTTGACTATATGAAAACATGATTTACTTAACTTCTCCATTCAACCTGTTATAGGTGAGTTATAATAAGGGAACTAATATATTATCTATAGAGTCCTTTTCCCTTCCTGCAATGTTTATCCGATATTGTCTTGTTTGGATATTGGCGTAGCGTCGTTGTGCACGGCGAATACAACAGACCAGTGATAACTGCACCTCCCATCCGACACAACACATCCGACTTCTTCTCGTCGTGTGTTTAGTGGGTGAACTTTCTAGAGGCAGATGTTGTATACCAGTGGTTCTCAACCTTTTTTGGCCCATGCACCCTGTCACATAAATCTTGGAGGTCGATCGATGACAGAATGTCGCACCAAACGTCTACAAAAAGCCGGCATTCTTTAATGTGGGGTTGATCGAGGGAAGGCTATCGCGCTATACATCTGCAGGCGGCAGCCATCCTTTGATGTGGTAGACGGACTGTCTGGATGTAGGTCGGCAGGACCTTTTGTTGTGGGGACAAGAATTCTCTAGATTACAGACCAGTAAGACTTTTTGAAGTACCGAGAGGATTTCCCAGATGAAAGGGACAACCAGCCAGTTGTTGACATTAAGTCGGAAACGGAGAGAGAAAAATAGCTTCTAGACTGTCTAGTGTCTGGACAGTTGTGTGACGTCACTCAGACCCAGTATTAAAACCGGTGAGATAAACAACTTTGGGGAAGTCGACTAAATGTTGTGAAACAACTAAGACATGTGTGTTATTCCGAGTTTGATTCTGGAGAGGGATTACAGTGTCTTCTGTCGATTTACATTGTCGGATATATTACCTTCGTGTGATTTAGTAGTCCCAATTTTCAAACCGGAATAAATATATGGTAATTAATGAAATAAACCTACATTGGATTATTCTTAGGAATCGAGTGTAGTAATGTGCGTTGATAGAACGTATTATAAGAGCGTCGGCACCAGTAGCCTATCGCGTAGCTTAAACTAGCTGGTGTGAGATATCATTTAACTCAGTGAGTTAAGGGCAATGTAGTGGGATAATATTTAGGGAGATTGAGGATGGTTGGGGGGATGGGGGATATGTCGAATGGTAGGATCTTCCAGTAGGGTATATACTGGGTTTCTGCCCTTTTCCTCTAGTCTTTCATTGCCTTACCATGACTCAGACCGATGTGATGAGCTCCTCGGCCTTATGAAAGAGGTTAGTTCTCTGTTATATATTTGAGTGCTGCCGTCGGCCTACATTCACCTAATAAAGGTCGGAATCGGGTTGCTCTCACCAGGTGTGTTCTCTCTTCAACAGATTCCACTAGGTTTACCAAGAAGCTAGAAGAAAAGTTATGGCTCGAGTATTGAAGGCAGAGTTTACCAAGAAGCTAGAAGAAAGGTCATGGCTCGAGCATTGAAGGCAGAGTTTACTAAGAGGCTTTTGCACTGGGCCCATAACCCATATGGTCTGCAGGAACCTGGCCTCTGCTGAGCAGGAAACGGTGGTTATTTAAGTGTGTTTCCTAAATGATAGTTTACATCACAGTAAAATCAAGACACTGACAATAACACCTGTACCAGGAACACTAGTAGATATAAATACCGGGAAAATTAACAGTGTGTGTTACAATTGGGGAATTCCTATCAACAGTTGAATACTAACATTGAGTTTTCCAAAGTGACAGTAACAGTATTTTTAGGATTCTCTGATCACAGAACCTTTATGAACAGAGTAGTTACACTGTGTGTGTTAGATTGATGATCAATATTGGACTGTTTGCCACTATTGATGACCAGCATCCGGATTGTCCAAGAGCTATCGGAGGAAGTCGACACTTGGCCTGAGAGACACGTCATTTGGGTGAGGTCTTCTGTCCATCATATATGGTGCTGTTGTGTGGCCAGTACAGGGATGAAACAGACTTTTCTCCTGAGCTATTCGATCTGACTCTACATACATACTAGATTATACGACAGACATTCTACACATACACTTTGCACATACATGACACTTTTCTCTATTAAACTAATGTGTTGGTTTTGTGAGAGCCAGTGTTGTGTAGGTGTGTTTTGGGAAAATAATGAGAGGGGGCTTGGCTTCAGTAGTAAGAGAGAGAGAGAGAGAGAGAGAGAGAGAGAGAGAGAGAGAGAGAGAGAGAGATCCAGGGACTGACGGGGTGTTGTGGACAGAAAGCTGGGAGATCCTCAAGATATTGATATGGGGTTAAAAGAATGTCGGTGTTGATTCCCCTCACCACAGGGACGACACATAAATATAATATGACACACCCCTTCACCTTCGTCCTTGTATTAATGCCTTCTTGAAATAATCTTAAATCTCCCCCCCCCCCCCAAGCCTAAAATTCCCCCATGGGGTGGGGGATTTCCCCACCAGTTGAGAACCGCTGTTCTAGGGGGTAATCATTTAAACATAACATGGGATGGGCTGATGAGTGCCGGGTACTCTTCTACATCATGTTGTTAGTAACTGCATCACTAGGAGACATCAACTCTGAGATCACATGCCAGTTCAGATCAGGTATCACCATCATTATAATGTGCCTTGCCTACTAGTATGGGCGATCATGTATCTCCACATTTTGCCATCTTCAACCGATTGTATCAGCTCATGTGCTGACACGTGTCCGTGCTATGACCCAAGATTGTCCAGAATTTTCTCTTGTTGTCTTCCTCTATCTCTCTTTCCTCAAGTCAGGCATATGATAGCCATGTATCCGTGTGGTATAGAAGGGGGAGGCATATGGCTGAAGTCTTCCATGGGGTTCAGTAGAACAGTAGAACTACCACAGAACTCGCTGGCACCGGAGGTGGGGTGCATGTATCTGCATACACAATAGAATCCGGTCCAATATGGTGGGTAGGTTGTTGAGCTGTGAATCTAACTAACTAACGATTAATACAATACCACAACCTTAACTTGTTCTAGTGCCTGTCACTTACATAACCATATCTCCATTACTCTCCTTGTTCTTCATGAAGAAGGTTTGGAGCAGACGTCGGCGATGTCCATGCGTCTCGACAGGTCAGTATATTGTCCATGTTTCTCAACATGTCAGCTTATTGTCTATGTTTCTCAACATGTCAGCTTATTGTCTATGTTTCTCAACCTGTCAGCGTAATGTCCATGTGTTACATCTTGTCGGCGTATTGTCGAAGTTGCTCAGCCTGTCAGTGTTGTGTCCATGTTTTTCAACCTGTCAGTGTTGTGTCCATGTTTCTCAACAAGTCAGCGTATTGTCGAAGTTTCTCACCTATTAGCGTAGTAATCATGTTTCTCAACCTGTCAGCGTGCTTGTCCGTGTTTCTTAACTTGTTAGCATAATGTTCATGTTTCTCAATTTATCAACGTATCGCCATGTTTCACATACATATAATCATCTATATCTATAAAAGAGACTGTATGTTTGTGGTTGGGGATGTATTTGCTGTGTTCGATAACGGTACATCCGATTAAGATGAAATTTTCTACACGTCTTCCTTTCATTCCAGTGCAACCAACTGTAATTGTTTCTTAGGGGGCAATCATCTATTTACTTACTAAAATTTCATTTTGTAATTACATGAAATAAGAAATATTCTATAAAGGGATATAACTTTTAGTAGCATTGCTATATCTTAGGTTAAGTCCCCTGGCTAAATCAAATCAAATCAAAAGCTATTGATAGCTAGCTAGATAGACAGATAGATAGATAGATAGATAGATAGATAGATAGATAGATAGATAGATAGATAGATAGATCGATAGATAGATAGATAGATAGATAGATAGATAGATAGATAGATAGATAGATAGATAGATAGATAGATAGATAGATATGTAGGTAGATAGATAGATAGATAGATAGATAGATAGATAGATAGATAGATAGATAGATAGATAGATAGATAGATAGATAGATAGATAGATAGATAGATAGATAGATAGATCTGACCCGATAGATAGAGAGGGTGGGATATACGGAGGGAGAGACAGACGGGCAGGCAGACAGACAGATAGATAGACAGACCAGACAGACAGACAGACAGACAGACAGACAGACAGACAGACAGACAGACAGACAGACAGACAGACAGTCGGGAACGGGAACTTATATGATTACTTATATGAATTAAATGAGATGCTCCCCACCAGGGACTGGGTGAAGCCGGGCCGGGTCAGACAGACAGACAGACAGACAGACAGATAGTCGGGAACGGGAGCTTATATGACTACTTATATGAATTAAATGAGATGCTCCCCACCAGGAGCTCGACGAAGCCGGGCCGTGTCAGACAGACAGACAGACAAACAAGCAACCAGACAGACAGACAGACAGACAGACAGCCGGGTCGACAGACAGACAGACATACAGAAAGACAGAAAGACAGACAGACAGACAGACAGCCGGGTCGAAAGACAGACAGACAGACAGACAGACAGACAGACAGACAGACAGACAGACAGACAGACAGACAGACAGACAGATAGATAGATAGATAGATAGATAGATAGATAGATAGATAGATAGATAGATAGATAGATAGATAGATAGATAGATAGATAGATAGATAGATAGATAGATAGATAGATAGATAGATAGATAGATGTTGTGTTTAAGTATTATTTGGGGTTTCAAACCCCCGATAAATCGTTCTTTACGGGGTTATCCGGCCATCTTGTTTCGTCACAAAAACGGACCACAAGTGACCCAGATATTTTGAACTTGGCGGGTGTTTTTCTTGGTTCTGGGTGACTAGTTCCGGTTGACTACTTCCGGTCTAGTGGTGGTGGCGGCGGCGGCGGGGCGGTGGCGGCGGGGGCGGCGGCGGTGGCGGGGTCCCATAAAATACCGATCGTAAGTGTATAGGTGATTATTATTAGTCATGGATCCGAGATGGAAACATCCTTTTAAAGCTTTGATTGCGGGTCCAACAGGATGTGGAAAATCCGTCTTTGTACAAAAGTTTCTTTCTCATTTATCAGACATGGTAGAGCCGATTCCAGAGGAGATTATATGGTGCTAGGAGAATGGCAATCCATGTATGAGACTACGAAAGGCATTACATTTAATGAAGGCTTGCCGGATATGGAACAGTGGCAACCTCAATTTTTTACTATATAAAAAGTCTACAACCGCAAGCAAAATGTCATATTTTACGACCTCGATTTCAAGGGATGCAACCCATGAATAAATAATCGAACGTAGTTTTGCACTTTTACTTCCCTTTTTATGCTGCGAATTTTATATTTGTAAATTTAATAATTGCTGATAGTATTAGTTGTAGTGAGTGAGACTATCATCCAACGATTGATGGTGGTAAGGTTACAGTGCTCTTCCTCCTCGGTTTCTTTTCTCCCCCGTCTGCTTTCTTTATCTGGGTCGGGCATAACACTATCATCATTCTATTGGTGCTGTGTAAGGCTTAGGGTTACAGTGCATTTCCTTGGGGTGGTCTAGGGGCGGGCGGGCGTGGGGATGGAGGCGCAGGGGTGGGGCGCGGGTGTCGGCGTGTGGGGTAGGGCTTAGGTGGTTCGAAACTCGAACCGCGGCGGGTGTCATATGAAAAATATTATAAGTAAAAAATGTAAATATGACAGGTATATGATCTGAAGAGGGTCGTGGTAGTGTAAACACTACCATCATACGGGTTACAAACGAAAACCTTAAAAAAGTGAAAATGGTCGATATTATTGATTTTAGAGGGTATATCTTAGTGAAATTCGTTGGTAAGGGGTGGATAGCGGCTATTAGTGATCTATAGAGTGTCATGGTGGCTTGTTTACTATCATCATACGGGTTACAAATGAAAACCTTAAAAAGTAAAGATGGCCAATATTATTGATTGTAGCCGGTTCAACGTAGTGAAATTTGTTGGTAAGTGGTGGGTAGCGGCTAGTAGTGGTCCGTAGAGTGTCGTAGTAGCATAAACACTATCATCATATGGGTTACAAATGAAAACCTTAAGAAGTAAAGATGGCCGATATTATTGATTGTAGCCAGTTCAACGTTGTCAAATTTGTTGGTAAGGGGTAAATAGCGGCTGTTAGTAGCCCATAGAGTGTCGTAGTGGTGTAAACACTATCATCATACAGGTGACAAATGAAGATCTTAAAAAGTAAATATGGCCGATAATATTGATTGTAGCGGATATAGCTTAGTGGAATTCGTTGGTAAGGGGTGGGTAGCAGTTATTAGTGGTATGCAGAGTGTCGTAGTGGCCTAAACACTTTCATCACAAGGTTACAAATGAAACCCTTAAAAAGTAAAATGACCGATATTATTGATGTTAGCGGGTATAGTCTAGTGAACATCATTGGTAATGGGTGGGAAGTAGATCTTAGTGATCTGTAGAGTGTCGTAGTACCCATGTCCGTGTTTCTTAACTTGTTAGCATAACGTCCATGTTTCTCAACTTATCAACGTATCGCCATGTTTCACATGCATATAATAATGTAGGTTATATATGGCACTTCAATTAAACACATCCAGGTACAGACACGTGTCAACGATACACTATCTCCGGTCAACCACCCAGAAACTGATGATGACTGTTGGCGATCATTCGCCGCTATGCCTAGAAAGGCGCAGTTTGTGGCTTCAGTCTTCGGCAATGTTTGAACTAGTGGCTACATTTAGTTGACATGTATGTAGTATAACCTTGACAGAATGTGCACGTCTGATTCCTGGTCTTCGTCTAGCTCCATAACAGTACACAAGTTAAGGACTCTTCTGCGGGTCTTGAGGTGAGGTGTATAAATTGCTACCTTATATTTTCATAGATTACTGGACACTGGATGGGTGTGTGGTCAGTATCACAACAGCCACCTATACATATCCTCTTACACCAATTACCAGGTCGAGCTCGGGTCAATCGTAACAACAAAGACAACACCCTCTCCTCAATGGTCATTGGAATACGAGGCCTTTGGGCGGGCAGGCGAGCAAGCTAGCCACTGCGCTACCGCCGCTCCCAGATAACTCTAGATGTTGAAATGATAACACGGGGAAGACTTCTGAGGATCAGAAACCCCCCCCCCCCCCCCCCCCCCTGTCGTGCTAGCTCCGCGGCAGAATTTATATCACTTTTTATCACTTAAATTGGAAAGCAAGGAAGAAATTAAGCATTTACTAGCAAATGTAAGAACTGATTTATTTGGTTGTTTCTGTATTTGAGATTTAAATATTGAGCACAACCCGCTACTGGCAACGCTGATCGTATTCTGGTATGAACCTAAGGCCCATTCATGTCAATGTGGCAGCACTAGACTTGACTTTCACTCTCATTTGAGCTCGTCAGTAGTGCATATCCTTGACCGCACTGTCGCGGAATTCTTGGAGTTGTCGATCGATGAAAGACTGTTGCGCCATTCGTCTACAGGCAGCCGCCATTCTTTGATGTTGGGGTCAGACTGTCCTGATGAGAGTCGGCAAGATCTTTTGTTGTGGGGGAAAGATTTGTCCAGATCACAAGCCGGCAATACATTTTGGAGTACCGGGAACAATTCCCCAGATCAAAGCGGGACAGCCGGCCGGTTGTTTACATCGAGTCAGAAAAGGAGATAAAAAAATAGTTTCTCGACGCCTAGTGTCTAGTCAGATTTGTGACGTCATTCAGACACAGTTTTAAAACAGTCTGGACAAACACCTTTGGCGGGAGTAGACCAAATGTTGTGAGGCAACAAGGATGTGTTTGATGTTCCTGTTCTGATTATGGAAAGAGACCACGTTGTCTTATGTTTATTTACATCGGCGGACATTTGTCCATTGTGAGATTTAGTGGTCTCGATTTCAGACGGGAATAAATATATGGTATTTAATTAAATAGACCCAAATTAGATGATTCTTAGGAGTCGATTGTAGTAATGTGCGTTGTGAGAAATTATTATAGGAGAGTCGGCAGCAGTAGGCTATCGTGTTGCTTAAACTAGCTAGTGTGAGATATCAATTAACTCAGTGAGTTAAGAACAAGGTAGAGGGATGATATTCGGGGAGATTGAGGATGGTTGGGGGGGGGGAAATAAGGGAAATGTCAAATGATAGGATCTTCCAGTAGGGTATCTACTGGGTATCTGCGCTTTTCCTTTAGTCTTTCCTTGTCTTACCATGACTCAGACCGATGTGATGAACTCCTCTGCCTTATGCCGGAGTTTAGTTCTCTGTTAAATATCTGAGTGCGGCCGTCGGCCTACACTCACCTAATGAAGGTCGGAATCGAGTTGCTCTCACCGGGTGTTCTCTCTTCAAAAGGTTCCACTATGTTTTCCCAAAAAGCTAGCAGACAAGTCATAGAAGAAGATAGTAGTAGGAGACACGCAATTTACTTATCATTTGTGGTTTCAAACCACCGATAATTTACTATATAAAAAGTCTATCACCACAACCGAAACGTCACATTTTACGACCACAAGTGACCTCAATATTTTGAACTTGGCGGGAAATTTCTTGGGTCTGGGTGACTACTTCCGGTTGTCACTTCCGGTCTAGGGGTGGGGCGGTGGCGGCGGGCGAGGCGGCAGTGGTGGACAACGAGACAAGCCCCAGGCATGTGGAATACTTATATAGATAAGTATACCAAATAGTCGCCGGGCAACTGTGTTCGAATCCCAGTGTGTGTGTGTGTGTGTGTGTGTGTGTGTGTGTGTGTGTGTGTGAGTGTCTGTGTGTGTGTGTGTGTGTGTGTGTGTGTGTGTGTGTGTGTGTGGTGGGGTGTGTGGTGTGATCGAACCCCAGTCATATTGATCCCCTCCTTCGATGAGGAGATAGTCAGTATCACAGAAAAAATGATTTATTTCATCTCTCGAGCTAACTCGAGTACGTCAAGTTATGACCGCATGAATAAACTTTTGTACGCTTCGGCAGGTTTCCTTACCCATGTATCATCATTAAGCGCTTGGTGAAAATCTGGTTTAAAAATATACTAGCCACGCAAAGATTATTATTAAAAATTAAGCCTAAAACTTAATTAAACACCAAAATTTCTTGTATGTTTAGCGATGAGTAGTTACGTCAATAAAAAACTACGAGTCTCCATTAATTTAAACCATAACTTCCCGAGATAATCATAAAATTATGTAATATTATTAAACCCCGCAGTTTTACCCCCTTAATTATAAAAGTATGTCAAGGGAGACAAACCTGGTCCCTTGACTCAACCAGAATTGTTTCCCCCTTTTACACACTAACATCCCCTTGAATGAAAGATTACCTGCGCGTACAGGTAAAAGGTCACGTGCTGACCCCACCACCGGCCAGCTCTGATCATTACTGGAGATAACCACGCACACTAAAGCGGGCTGACAACAGCGCTGGCCAGCTCGAGTTGATCTTACCTGAGATAAACACACCCATTGAGGTGTTCTGGTTGACCGTTAACATAATTAACACAGTGACACAGCCGGGGCTGTGAAGGGAATATTTGGGTAGGAAAAAATAAGCTATGCTCAAATATACCTATACGAAGTGCGTGTGAAGAGGGTGTATCAACAGCTAGTTGTCTATCTATTACAGAACGTCGCAGTCAACCCCAACATTGTTTATGCAATGCATTTACAGGACGTTGCAGACAACCCCAACAGTGATTGGTTGCACGTGTGCCATCATGACTATCCGTGTATGCGTGCGTGTGTATGTACATGCGTGTGTGTGTGTGCTATCTATTACAGGACGTCGCAGTCAACCCCAATATTGTTTGGTTGCTCGTATGCATCATGATTCGCCGTGTCATATCACGACCAAATGATTGAGACGTACTATGTGTCTACCTATTGCAGCTGGTAGTCAAGCTGTAATGCAATGCATTTACAGGACGCTGCAGTCAACCCCAACATTGTATGATTGCTTTTGTACCATCATGACAACCGTGTGTGTGTGTGCGCGCATGTAGGCGTGTGTGCGTGCGTGGGTATACGGCCGAGTGTATGTATGTGTGTGCGCGCACTACCAATTACAGTACATCGCAGTCAACCTCAGTATTCTAATGAGTGTCTGACATCCTGGGGAAAGTTTTGCAATTGTCATTATGTATGAACGACAGTCATGTCGTGTGCGCTCGCGCATAGTTGTGTATGTACATGCGTATGTGCATGCGCGCGCACGTGTGTGCTATCATTTACAGGACATCGCAGTCAACCTCAACATTCTATGGAGTTTCGTGCGTGCTGGGCAAGATTGGTGTTGTCTTTTTTGAACGGCTGAATTTCTTTTACAGATGGTAGTCAAGGTTTAATGCATGGCATTTACACGGCATCGCAGTCACCCTCAGCATTCTATAGAGCTTCAGGTTTCCTGGGGTAAGTTTGCAATTGTCATTTTGAACAAACGACAGCCATGTGTGTGTGTGTGTGTGTGAGAGAGAGAGAGAGAGAGAGAGAGAGAGAGAGAGAGAGAGAGTGCATGCGCGTGCATGTGTGTGTATGTGAGTGCATGCGTGTGCATGTGCATGTTTGTGTGTGTATGTTCCGTGTTAGCTCACGACCACATGTACACCTTGTACTATACCTGTGTGTCTATCTTTTATAGACGGCAGTCAAGTTTTAATGCATTGCATTTACAGGACATCAAGTCAATCCCAGCATTTGTGCTTCATGGACAAGATTGCCGTTGTCTTTCTGAACGACCGGTACATATGATCGTCTGTAGTGTCTATCAGCAGGATTACCAGCATCATCACCATCATCAAGCCTTCCGCCATCGTTGTCAAATGGAGCCATGAAAATCAGCATTATCCTCACTTGCGTGGGTGTGTGTGCTTGCATGCATACGCATGTGTATGTGTGTGTAGGAACTGTATTTCTCTCTCCTTCTCTCCCAGAAGGTCTGCCTTGATATGGTATAATATGGGCAGTCGTGGAGTATATGCTCTGCTGGCTGCGACACCAATCCACACATCCACATGGCTGATTCATCAAGCCCGAATGTTTGTACACATGTGGCCTACTCTGATATGCAGAATAATGACTTGTCCTGATCTGTCCATAACATGGTGGTCACCTTGAGGAGGCACTGTGGCTTTCTGACTGACTTGTTCATTCATTTCTTTTGGTGGTATGTAACGAGTGGATCAGACTTATCTTATTGCGGGGTGGTAGATAAATACGTCCGTTTCTTGATAATAGCCGGAGGGTAAGGCTCATATTAAAGTCTAAAGATTGAACTCTTAGGTGGGTGATCTGAGGGTGACCGAGTGGGTGACTCAGCACGGGGCTATGTCGGCGGGGGTGAACGTATGTGAACGTGTTCAGACATGTCTTTGGGAAAAACTGGAGGATTACTCAGAGTGTACTGACAGCATAACGATACAGTCGAGACACTTGGGTAATGCTCACACTCGATTAAATATGGCGCTGCTTCCGGTCATATGTCTAAGGTATTCAATCGAAACACATGACTAAAACCGGTAAAGATGGCGTCGCACTCGTTTGCATGTGTAAGTGTACAACCACGTGACTAAAACCGATCAAAATACTAGTATAATAAAGAGATAAATGGTGCTAATCGCATATAACTGGAGTATGTGCTCGGCTGGCTGCGACACCAATCAACACATGTACATGGCTGATTCATTAACCTGAATGTTTGTATACAGGTGGGCTATTCTGAGAGGCAGAATAATGTCTCGTCCTGATCTGTCCATAACAAGGTAGTCACCTTGAGCAAGTACTGTGGCTTTCTGGCTGACTTCGTCATTCATTTCTTTTGGTGGTATGTAACGGGTGGATCAGACTTATCTTATTCCACTCCTTCCGTAACCAATCGAACAGCGCTGGCGTGTCTGGGTACTCGACAGTAGGATGACAACCCTTGTATGGTGACCTTATGCCTACGGCTAAGTTCGGAAAGTAGTGTCCTTAGTACCGACAATGTCCCACAACGAACGACTCGAGCACTGATTTTTGAATTTGCCAATAGCAACTAATGATACAACCGAGACACGAGTGTAATGACCCAATAGGTCAAAAACAGTGGTAATGGAAGAAACCAACGTGGAAACTAACCCACAAAATACCCCAGAAGGGGAAAGAAATTCGTTCTGGTGTATATGTGGTCGGCGAGTACCGCGACTAGAGATTGTCTTCTTCTGTCAACTGGTTGTTATATACACAGTCATTGGCGTATCACTATTTAATCTGTCTCGTGACAACGTCGACGCGGTCGAGAGCAAGTTGTGGATCGCTCTTCTAAGCAGCTGTTTGGGTTACATGCTACCAAACCCTAAAATATGAGCTTCTACGTGACATTACCGAGTAATGCTTCGCCGAACTTGTTTCCCAAGAACACACCAGGTCACTATTGCGTCAAGTTACCACAGACTATTGAGGTGAGTCAACATTTCGAAGTGGGTCTGGCCGAAATTCAATTCCCCAACTACTACTGCTATGTGCTAGAGAATGAAGTATGGTTAAGATACATCCCACCAAACGGTAGAGTGATAAGAAAGACGTGTCCCCCGGGACTGTACAGTTCACCAGAGGCGTTTATAGCTGCACTGAATCGACTAATGAAAGATCGGAAGGTGGACGAGCAGCTCTGTGTTCTATTCCACTTCGACAATGCATCAAAGAAAGTTATCGTGAAAATACTCGAACCCGGGGCCACATTAACATTTCGTGAGAAGTTGCAAGAGATACTAGAGACAATTGAAGGTGAAGGGGCGAGGGAGCTGAATAACGACCTGCAAAATGTCTACGTCTACTGCGATCTCATTGAGGCGAGACCAGTCGGAGATGTCATGGTCCCACTACTAAGGACGGTTCCTATCATGAATCAGCGCTCGACCTCAGTGTTTCGCGCTTACGACAAACCTCACTACATACCACTGAATCGTTACTCCTTCGACACAGTGGAAATACTTCTAACCACTGATACGGGCACAAAGGTCGCATTCACTACCGGGACTTCAGTGCTGACGTTACATTTTCGAGTTCGGAAGAGATCAGACCTAGAATAATGGTGAAATACGGGGTGGTACATCGAAAACCCCAGATTGTCCGAAGACATGATGTGCCCGACACTCAGATGATTGATGCCTCGGGTATCTACAAGACTCAGATAGCAGCCCACCAAACAGGAGACCAGTTTTATGATTACATGCTAAGTGACATGTACATACCAGGCTACCAACCGAAAAAACCAACCTACTCAGACAATGGCGTGTAGAAATCCAGAAACATCAGACAATGTGTATAGCTTTGTATGTGAAAATAAAACGTTGTGATGATACTATGTATACCACCTCATATCACATCTTCCATTTCGTATAATGACATTATGCATTTTTATTCTTGAAAAATGTACTGAAATACTGTAAAATGTACTTGAAATACTGTAAAATAAACAGGCATATATTATAATTACGTCTTGGTTGTTGAATTTTTGTTAGTGTTTACGGTGTATATAGTTGTCATGTGATGAGAGAATGATACATATTGGTGACAAATTCAATAAATATTTCAACAAAACTAAGGAAACGGGTTAACCAAAGTAAAAAAACTGTCGACCATAGTCTGAAATAGCTCAACCAAAATTATGAAAAGTAGGAAACTTTGCAAAACGTAAGAAAATCTGTTACCCAAAAGGGAAAAATATTTGGCCACATTTCAATCAAATTTATGAAAAGTAGGAAAACTTGTTAACCAAATGGCAACAATCTTGGTCAAGTAAGAAAATTTGTTAACCAAATGTGAAAAGGTTAGCCGAATTTCAAACCAAACTTATAAAAATCTCAGTCAAACATATGAAAAGTAGGAAAATTTGTTAACCAAACGTGAAAAGTTTCGCCAACTTTCACCCAAACTTATGAAAAGTGTTAAATTTTGTTGTCCAGATGTGAAAAGTTTGACCAAATTTCACCCAAACTTATGAAAATTAAGAAACTTTGGGTACTTTTGCTTTCTTTCACCCCAAACAAACTTTGCCAGCTATATTTAGAGTCACCAGCTATATTTAGCGCCGACGAGGATCTCCTCTGTGTTCGGGTGGATTGCGTGTCAGTGCGTTTCAATTGCCCCACACCACAGTGTTGTTTCTTTGGGCTGTGGCAATCGTTTCTGTCTCCCTTCGATCCTCATTTGCATCGGTCCTGCAATCACTTTCCGGTTAGGGTTAGGGTTAGGGTTAGGGGGTAGGGTTAGGATAAGGGTTAGGGGTAGGGTACACACACTAACCCTAACCCTAATCCTAATCCTAACCCTACCCCCTAACCCTAACCCTAACCGGAAAGAGAAAGAATAGCGCACCACCGCTGCCGCATAGAATTGCGCACCGAGCTATGGCGCAACACACGGAAACACCCTGAATGTTCGTCTCAACACAGGGAACCCCTGGATGTGACGTCATACCCTGTGATTCCCATTTGTTTGGGGTGAAAGAAAGCAAAAGTACCAAACTTTGTGAACCAAATGGCAAAAATCTTGGTCAAGTAAGACAATGTGTTAACCAAAGGTGAAAAGTTTAGCCAAATTTCAAACCAAACTTGACAAAACAATTACATTTCTCTTTATGTTTCCAACTTGAATGTTTCATGTAGAAATTTAATTGTTAATGTTTTGTACAATTTTATTGTTGAACTTTTATTTTTTCATTCAACCATAGTGACTTATTCACGTCGCCGCTGAACGTGTTGCATGGAGGGCAACTATCAGAAACGGAATAAAGACAAAGGAGAAAATGATTGCAGATAAAGCACACACAGAGCGTGAGACACGTAAGATGGTGCAAAATGGTGGAAGTGACCATGTTTTCACATGCACCTACTGTGGGCAAACATTTGCAGCAAGAATTGGCCTTACTAGCCACACTCGCCACCACCATGGATCGTAGTTATTAAGCCTTATTGAAGCACAATGTACCAAACTATCGTCTGTCAAGACGGAAAGGTGCCAATGAATGAAGTGACTTATTACATAAGATACATTTAATTTTCTGAAATACAGCTGTTGTTTGCATAGGGGACAGGTGAATAGCTCCAGTAGGCTGGGGATGTAAAATGACAATTTGAGATATTTTTTCCCCTTTGGTTAGGGCATTTTCCTACTTTTCATAAGTTTTGGATGAAATGTGTCCACAATTTTTCACATTTGGGTAACAAAGTTTCCTACTTTTTTATGAGTTTGTTTGACATTTTGTCAAACTTTTCACAGCTGGACAACAAAACTTCCTACTTTTCAAAAGTTTGGGTGAGATATTTATAAGTTTCGTTGAACTTTGGCGACAATTGTTCACATTTGATCAACAAAATTTCCTACTTTTTTTTTATGGATTTGGTTGAAATTTGACCAAACTTTCCACATTTTGGTTAACAAAGTTTCCTACTTTTTATGAGTTTTGTTTGACATTTAGCCAAACTTTACATATTTTGTTAACAAAACTTTTCACATTTGGTTAACACATTTTCTTACTTGGCCAAGATGTTTGCCCTTTGGTTAACAAAGTTTCCTACTTTTCATAATTTTGGGTGAAATTTGGTCAAAGGGAGAAGGGGAACTAACACTCTCCCCGGGGGTGGTACTTGGAGGACGAAAGGGAACTAACACTCTCTCCGGGGATGGTACTTTGAGAGGAGAAGGAGAACTAACAGTCTCTCCAGTGATGGTACTTGGAGGGGAGACGGGAAACTAGCAGTCTCTCAGGAAATGTTACTTGCAGGGGGAAAGGGCAACTAACAGTCTCTCCGGGAATGGTACTTGGAGGACGAAGGGGAACTAATAGTCTCTCCTGTGATGTTACTTGTATGGTAGATAAAAAAAAATTAACGTCTCTCCAAGAATGGTATTTGTAGGGGAGAAGGAGGAGTAACGGTCTCTCAGGGTATGGTACTTTGGG